>PVKA01001902.1:9925-119566 GCA_004027165.1 Ctenomys sociabilis | reverse complement strand
ATGTTTTCAGTTCCTCTGGGAAAATTCCAAGAAGGGGGATAGCCGGCTTGAATGGAATTTCTAGTCCTACTCTTTTGAGGAGTCTCTACACTGACCTCCACAATGGTTGTACCAGTCTACATTCCCACCAGCAGTGGAGAAGTGTTCCTTTTTCCCCACAACATCTCCAACATTTGTTGTGGGTTGATTTCCTTATGATACCCATAAGGAGAGATGGTATCTCAGTGTTGTTTTTATTTGCAGTTCACAGATGACTAGCGACATGGATCATTTTTAAGCTTCTTTAATTTCGTCCTCCGAGAAGTGTGTATTCATCTCAGATGACCATTTCTGAATTGGGACTTTAAATTTGAGGGCCCTGTTATATCTTAGTTATTTATAAATTCTAGACAGCAGACCTCTGTCTGATTGCTTATTAGGTAGGATTTTTTAAAAATTTGTGGGTTGTCTGTTCAGTTTGTTGATAATTTCTTTGACATGAAGAAACTCCTCAAGAAGAGTTGATCCCAATTGTTGATTCATTTGAGTGTTTCCGATGCAAATATATGTTTGCTCATGAACTCTTTACCTACCCCTATGTCTTCAAGAGTTCTTCCTACTTTCTATTCCAGGAGATTGAGTGCTTCTGTTTTAATGTTTAGATCTTCAATCCATTTTGAATTTATCTTAGAGGATGGTGATAGAGCTGGGTCAAGTTTTAGTTTTCAGCATGTAGAAAGCCATGTTTTCCAGCACCATTTGTTAAAGAGGCTATCTTCTAGTGAGTATGTTTGGCCAGTTTGTCAGACATCAGATGGCTCAGTGTGATTGTAGATGCCTCTTCATCTTCTAATCTAGTCCATTGATCCTCAGGTCTATTTCATTGCCAATACCACGTTGATTTTATCACAGTGGCTTTGTAGTATAATTTCAAGTCAGGAATTGTGATGCCTCCTGCCTTGTCTTTATTGGCCAAGATTGCTTTTGCTATTCTAGGTCATTTGTGGTTCCAAATAAATTTTGGGAATGATTTCTCTATGTCTGGCAGGTATGTTGGTGGCAGCTTGATAGGGATTGCATTAAATCTGTACAGCAATTTTGGGAGTATGGCCATCTTCACGATGTTGGTTCTTCCTATCCAGGAGCATGGAATATCTTTCCATTTTCTGAAATCTTCTATAATCTCTTTTCTTAGAGTGTTGTAATTTTCTTTGAAAAGGTTTTTGACTTCCTTGGTTAAGCAAATTCCCAGATATTTCATTTTCCACGTGCTATTGTAAAAAGGTATTGTTTCCCTTTCAGTGTACTTGTTATCTATATAGAGGAATGCTAGTGACTTTTGAGTTTTGACTTTATATCCTACTATGCTACTGAATTTCTGTATCAGTTCCAGTAGTTTCTTGGTGGAATTTTTGGGGTCTTCCAAGTGAAGTATCATGTCATCTGCACATAGTGATAATTTAACTTCTTCTTTACCTATTCTTATTCTTTTATTTTTCCCTCTTTTCTAATGGCTGTTGTTAATGATTCCAAAACTATATTGCATAGGAGGGGTGATAGAGGACATCCTTGTCTTGTACATGATTTAAGAGTAAAACATTTCAGTTTTTCCCCATTTAGGATTATATTAGCTTTTGGATTGTCACAGATGGCTTTTATCAAGTTAAGGTAAAGTCCATCTACTCCAATTTTCTGTAGGACTTTGAACATGAATGAGTGTTGGACTTTGTCAAAAGCTTTCTCTGCATCAATTGAGATGATCATGTGGTTTTTAGATTTCAGTCTATTAATCTAGTGTATTACATATATAGATTTCGAATATTGAACCATCGTTGGATCCCTGGGATGAATCTTACCTGGTCATGGTGTATGATCTTCTTGATGTTTTTCTGTATTCGATTTGCTAGGGTGTTGTTCAGTATTTTTGAATCTATATTCATGAGGGAGATTGGCTTGTAGTTCTCTTTTTTAGTTGTGTCTTTCCCTGGTTTGGAATCAGTACAATAGTTGCCTCAGAAATGATTTTGGGAGGACTGCTGCGTTTTCTATTTCATTGAAGAGTTTGAGGAGTGTAGGGATTATATCTTTTATAAATTTCTTGTAGAATTCAGCTATGAATCCATCAGGATCCAGACTTTTCTTTGTCGGTAGCTTTTTATTACATTTTGTATTTCACTGGCTATTATTGGCTTATGGAGAGTTGTTGTATCTTCTTGATTCATTTTTGGTAATTTGTACCTTTTGAGTAATCTGTCCACTTCTTCTGTGTCTTCTATTATGTGAGCATAAAGATTTTCAAAGTAGTTGTTGACAATCTTCTGGATTTCCGCTGGGTCTGTGGTGTTTTCCCCCTTTTCAATTCTCATTGCTTGTATTTGAATTTTTTCTTTCCTTTTTTTGATGAGGTTGGCTAGAGGCTTACCAACTTTATTTAGTCTTTCAACGAACCAGCTTTTTCATTCACTAATTCTTTGAACTGTGTTCTTCATCTCAACTGAATTAATTTCTGCTCTAATCTTTATCATTTCTTTCCACTTTTGTGCTCTGTCTTTCATTTGCTCTTCTTTTTCTAGATGTCAGAGGTGCAATATTAGGGTGTTTCTTTGTTCCCGTTCTGTTTTCCTAATGTGTGAGTTCATAGCTGTGATTTTCTCTCTAAGAACTGCTTTCTTGGCATCCCAAAAATTCTGGTAAGTTTTGCTTGAATTTTCATTGAATTATAGATATTGTTGAATTTCTTGTTTAATTTCTTCTGTGACCCATTGATTGCTGAGTAGGATGTCCTTTAATTTCCATGAATTTAGTGGGATTTTCTGGTTTCTTTTGTCATTTATTTTCAGTTTTATTGCTCTGTGGTCTGATACATGCATGGGATAATTTCTCCTTTCTTGCATATACTTACACATGACCTCTAGTCTAGTATGTGGTGTATTTTGGAAAGTTACCCTTGTTTAGCTGAAAAAAATATGTATTCAGCTGTGGTTGGTTAGAACACTCTCTATATGTCCACCAGGTCCATTTGTTCCAAGCTCTGGTTCAGTTCTGCTACTTCCTTGCTGATTGTTTTGTCTGGTTGATCTATGTTTTTGAGTTAAGGGGGTCTCCTTTTAAGATTGTGGTCTTAGATATCAGGTTTTTCATGTCCATTAAGATTTGTATTACATAGTTGGGTGCTCCTATGTTTGGTGCGTAGGTATTTATGAGTGTTACTTCTTGCTCTTGAATGTTTCCCCTGACCAATATATAGTGGCCTTCTTTGTGTCATTTGATCATTCTTGGTTTGAAGTTGAGACTGTATGAGAACAGAATTGCTACTCCTGCGTTTTTCTGAGGTGCTGGAGCATGCAGTATTGTTTTCCATCGTTTGACTTTGAGCCTATGAATGTCCTTTTGTGTTAAGTGTGTTTCTTGTATACAGCATATTGTTGGATTTTGTTTCCTAATCCAGTGTGCCAGTCTATTTCTCTTAATTGGTAAATAGAGTCCATTTACATTGATGGTTATAATAGAAATGTGTTGACTTATATTTGTCATGGTATTTACCTGCTTTTGTTTGCTCCTTTGTATCCTGCGTTTAATTGTCTGTCCTGTTTAGTGGGTTCCTTGCATTCTCATTCATTGTGGTCTAGTCATTGTGGTCTTTCTCTAGAACATCTTTCAGCAGGCTGTGTAGGGACGGCTTTGTCATCATGAAATTCATTAGTTGTTCTTTGTCGTGGAAGTATTTCACTTCTCCATCAAACTTGAAAGAGAGTTTTACAGGGAATAATAGTCTGGGCTTATATTTGTTTTCATATAGGACTTGAGGAACTCTGGTCCATGCACTCCTTTCCTTCATGGTTAGTGTAGAGAAGTTGGCTGTAATTCTGATGGGTTTTCATTTGATTGTGATCTGCTTCTTCTCTCTATCAGCTTTCAGTACATTATTTTTGTGTTGGATTTCTGGGATCTTGACTATTTTTTATCTCGGTGTGTTTTTACTTGGGTTGAAGTTATTCGGTGTTCTGTATGCTTCGGTGACCTGAATATTGGTTTGTTTCCTCACATTTTGGAAGTTTTCTGCTATTTCTTCTTCCCAGATTTTTTTTATGTCATTTGTATTGACTTCTTTATTTTCATTAATACCGATTATTCTCACATTGTTCATCCTGGCGTCGTCTTGCAGTTGATGTATTATTTTTTCCTGCATTCTCATTGTTTTTGAGAGATCCTTTCTCGCCTTTTCACTAGCTGCTCAAGCATCTTTAAGATCTGAATCTCTGTCTTCACTTTCACTCAAACTGTTTTCTAGACTTGTGATTGATATTTTTTGTTCTTCTATATCTCTTTGACTCTGTTTCATGCTTTCTATTTCCTTTCTGTATTGCTCATTCAAGGAATGCATTATGTTTCTGATCTGCTCAATTTTTTATCCATGTCTTCTTTAGAGGTAGTTATTAATTCTTTTTCTGCAGAGTTTCTTCCATATTGGGATTCCTCTGTATATTTCCGGACTTATTTCTGTGTTTCAGATGCTATGATTTCAAAGAATTATTTTTTTTCCAAGATTTTTTTTTTAATTTTAGGTATTATTTCTGCTTTGAGTTCCTCACGACCTTTCTGTTGTTGTTTCTTTGCTTCAGACACTGTTAATTCATATATTTCAGCTGGAATCATGCTCTCTGCACTTATTCTGTGTGAGCATTGGTTTTCCCCTGATGTTTTTGGATTTGATTTTTTATTTCAGATGCTATGTATTCAGATATTTCTTTTCTCATTTGAGGAATTACTCTTTGTCTGGTTTCCTCTTTATCTTTTTGCTGTTGTTCCTTTGCTTCCGTTTCTGTCAATTCATTCATTTCAGCTGAGCTAGTGTCCCCTGCACTTACTGGTGGACTCAGGCCTGAGATTGAGTTTTTCTCCTTGTCTATGTCATTTTGTATAGCACTGACCTCTGACTTTTGGTGTAGAGCTTTGGTGCAGCTATGACCTTAGCATGAAATGAGATTCGGGTGTCAGTCTATTAAATTTGAGATTATCCCATTATGCTTGTCCTGGATCTAGCTGTTGTGTTCAGTTCGTTTTTGCTGCAGCTCCTGTGGTTCCCCTGTATTGGTTCGCTGTTCAGATGAATACGATCCGAACCGCGATGCAGAGTAAGTAGTGAAAATTCCCACTGTCATGGCTGGTTTTGGGGCGAGGATTCAGAAAATTGCTGAGGTCAGCCCTCCTGTGTCAGGCAGGTCACTCTAGGTGGACAGGCCTGGGCTCTGGTGGGTCTGCTGGGCTCCCAAAAGGATAGTGGATGTTCTTATTCACTGTGTAGGCTGTGTTGTGTCAGCCAACCTGTGCTGGGGCCAGGGCCCCAGGTCGGAACCAGAGAAGGCTCTGGTGTGGTGGTCCTGGAGCTCTCACTCACTGAACTTTGATGCCCAGCAAGTTGGGGAAATTCCCACTCGCTCAGTGGGCTTTAGGGCAGTGTATCCAGGGAGTTGTTGGTGAGTGGTTCCTGAGGTTTCAGGCTCGTCACTGGATTGGAGGGCTTGGAGGCAGGGATCCCGGTAGCATGTGCGGGAAGAAGCCAAAGGCTCTCCCTCAAACTCACCACACACTCACTGATCTGGAAAACCTGTTGAGTTGTGCAAATTCCCACTCACCGGGAGGGCTTGGGGCGGGATCCAGGAGGCTGCTAGAATCAGCTCTGGCCCCGCTGTCTCATGCCGGTCTTTATGGCTGGGCAGGTGTGGGTGGGATGGAGGAATATGGCGGAGTCGGCCCCATTGTCTCAGGCTGGTCTCTATGGGTGGGCAGGTGCGGGCGGGATCTAGGAAGATGGCAGAGTCACCTAATTGTTTTAGTATATACCTATTGTACCATAGGCTGGTGACCAAGCATTTAACACATGGCCTTTGTCAGACAACTGAGGCCAAAGAACTGTGTAAAGGGTATACTTTGGCTAAGAAGAAATGTTTTTATGTAAAGTTCAGCCCTAACCAGATAAACTGTGTTTTTACTCCCTACATCTGGCAACAATATACTGGAGAATTTCCTGGGTTGTGAAGAAAGATAAAGGACCCTCAAGCTCATTTTGTACTTCCTGGGAGTCCCTGTGGAGGTAGTCCATGAGAAGCTATGCCAAATGTTTGTAGGATAGATGGCAAGTGCTGGAGCCTGTCAGGGAGAGGCTGTATGTGTGTGGTGTGTGTGTGTATGTGTGTGTGTGTCCTTGTGGATTGTTGTCCAGCTATAAATATGTTTCATGTAACAAAACTACTTTCTGCAATCATGTGAGGCAAAAATATAACAGAAAATCTTGTTTATGAGGCTATGCTCACCCTGAAGAAACACTTCTATATGGGCAGGGTGAGCATAGCCTCATAAACCAGATTTTCTAACAAATACTTCTCTACCATGAAACTTCATTAAACAATAAAACAGTAAGTGTTAATACAGCTAATGTTCATTACGTAACATGCACTGCACCAAGTATTTTACATATTTCATAGCCCTTTGTTCTTACAGAAGCTGTCATCCATCACTTGGAAAACCACTTCCTGAGCCACCCCCAACCCGCACCCCAAGCTCTTCGTAAGGGTGCCTGGTCTCCTCGAAGCAATGGGACCAGAGCTCATATCCACATTTGCTGGATACATTTAATGTTCACAATAATCCTTCACAACCACAGTGCAGATGAACAATGGATTTATTTAATCTAAGCTCAAGCTTCACTTAGTGCTGTTACTAGCACTTCAGGAGCCAAAGCACAGATTGGTAAATCCCTTCCCAGAGCCAAAGAGCTAGGAAGAAGATAAGACAAGATCTGAGTCCAGGCCACTGTTTGGCCATGGAATTTGTCACCTTTTGTGTTCTCACACATACCACCTGGCTACCCTGTACATTGTGAACAGAAAAATCCTACTGGGGGCCCTTTTAGGTAGTGAGAGATTCTTACAACATCCTGGAAGTCTTGATAGCCTGAATCAATAAGGATTTGTTTCTTTCTAAGGTTTAATCTCAGCTACAGTTGGCTGAGATAATGGCGGTGTTTGCTCAGGTTGGTCTTCAACTTAGTTGGTCTTCAACTTACCTGGATTAGCTCTATCTCAATGCAACAGAGCCAAGTTGAGTGTGGTCTCCCCCTTGACCTGTGGTCAAGAATGATGAAGGTTTCAAGAAGTTCAAGGGCTCTGGAAGCCTGGGGATTGAGAAAGATTCTCTTTGGTTGGGGTGGGGGAAGAAGCATTTATTCTGAGGCTAGAATCAAATTGAGAGAAGCAGAGAGGGAGAATATATCAGATAGGAGAATTGGCTTGGGTTTTTCCCTGTGGTGAGAAGCCCTCTCTAAGTATAACAATGGTTATATAAATTTGGGGACTCCGGAAACATGTGAAGCAGAGCCTTTCATTTAAATATCATAAACCTAACACAGGGCTCCTGCATGCTATGCAGCCATCAGGTCTGGAGTCTGGGAAGCTGGTTGAGGAGGGCCCAACTAGAATGGGTGAGAGGAGCAAGGGAGATTGGATGGGGGATTTTAGGCTTCCGCCTAAGGGTATGGCACATGTGAGATTTCTAACTGAATGATGACATCATTACACTGGCCTTGGAAAAGACTTCTCTGGCTAACATGAGGGGTATAAATGGGAGTAGACACCTGGTGATTAATTTGGTAACTGTCATAACAGTTTATGCCAAAAATAACAGCAACTCATGTAGAGAGTAACTGGGGTTGGAAATGGAGCCCAGAGTGGATTATAGAGCTGAGAAAGGCCACAATTCTTTTTTTTTTTTTTTTAAATTCCTTTATTTATTACAGTGTCTCGCTACACATCACAGATTCTTTGTTTGCCGGGGTGGGGGATGAGCTCAGCCGACCCTGCAGGAAGGGGCTGGCATGGCATGTGGTGCTGGGGCTCGAACTGTGGTCCCTGAGAGATGCTCTAGACCGCTGAGCTATCTTGCCAGCCCAAGGCCACAATTCTTTAGGATGGGGAATTCTTTAGGATGGCAGCATGTGGAGCTGAGAAGTCAGGTCTTCCACATCTAGCTACAGGCAACACAATTTCAGGCACAAGGCCTTGCTCCAGCTGGTAGTGTTGAGTGGAGATAATGTGAGTGTGAAGGTAGGAAAGAGATTATCCCATCAGGGAGTGGACAAGCATAGAGCTTGCTGGACCCCAATCCTGCATATCTGATGGAGACAGGCTGACAATAGGACAGGGAAGGATAGGTGGGGACCTCTCTATTCCTTTATGATTTGTGTTGCCAGATGCTGAAAGCAGGAGAGGAGCCAAGCCTTACAGAGCAGCAGGCTGAAGAATGAACAAAGCTCATTTGTTGGATGCGTTTCAGAGAGAGAAAGTATGCTTCTGCATTTGAATCAATGAGGTTGTGGTCAGCCATGTCTGATACCTGTGAAAGCTTAATGAGTGAGTAGTGCTGCCCATTGGGCATTTCTTCTCATCCTCCTGCTGGGCAGAAGATAAGGCCCGTGTCCTGGCTAGGGAGTGTGAGAAGCTGTGCATATCATCATTGGGCAGGACAGTCACCTGCTGGTAGAGATCATGTCCAACTTGGCTATGCCTCCTCTGTTATAGAGCTGCTCCAGGTGTTTGGATTGAGTTTGAGGGCCAAGCTGAGCAAACACTGCCAGTATCTCAGCCAACTCTAGGTGAGCATTAAACATTAGCAAGAAACAAGCCTTTATTAATTCAGGTCACTGAGACTTTCCGATTGTGTGTACAAAAATAACCTAAACTTTTTAAATACAATGTGTGACTTAAATACCTGTGATGAACACCAAAATATACAAGACATAGGTGACAGACATGAAGGTATTATTATCTAAGCAGTGTGGGTAGATTAACTAATAGTGCTCTACAGCAGACAGGGTGACTTGGATCCACAGTCTTGGCTGAAGGTACTTCAGATGCACTTCCTACAAGCAGATGTTGAGTTTCCTGGAATCTGGGATGCAGAGATTCAGATAGTAAGCACATCAGCATATCATTGGCTCTAAAAACACTAAAATGTAATGAGGAGGAGCATATCTGTGCACTGAGAGTAATGAAACATCTCTAAAAATTAGATATCTAAAAGTGCTCACATGAAAATATGTAGAAGGACAGAGCCAGGATAAAACAGGACAGAGAGGAGAAAGGGAAAAGTGTGCAGGGGTGTGATCACAAGAGTTAGCAGAAGTCAGAAAATATAGGAGCAAAATCCAAAATGCAAAGACACCAAAGAAGCACTTCTTAAATAGAAAGGAATCAAAATCCCTGGGGCAAAAACTTGCACCAGGAATGTAGGTGAGAAGTTAACAGGCTATTCCAGACTCCAGAAAGGAAAGTCACACATTTAAAGAGCAACAAACTACCACTAAGTGGCTGATTTCTGAAGTAAAAGATTGATTGATTTAAAAATGGGAAATTTATAAATATAATTCAGCATACAAGTAGGGTGACAGTCATCATATCAGAATAAAAGTTGTGAAATTAGATGACTAGCACTAGTAAGGGCATTTGCTAAAATCATTGCTTTGTTTGGAAAAACAATGAGAATCACAGACACACCAAAAATTATCTGTGATTAGAAGCATACATTTAAAAAAAATGATAAAGGAAATGCAACGCCAGCAAGATAACAGTATGTAGTTCTAACAGAATGATAAAGAACATGGAAGCCCTAATCTTACCCTGTGTCATCAGTGAAAAAGTAGAGAAACACTGCTACGTCAGAGCCCCCTCCTTCATCTGTGCCCAGCCTTCTTTGCCTGGAGGACTTTCATTGAGGGAAGGGGAGGCTGTGATCATGCTTTAGCATCCACTGCCCTTCCACGGAAGAAGTGGGCTAATAAAAGAAGCCATACCTATGTGTTTCTGATCTTATACATGGCTCCTCAGCTTGGATCTTCCTCCTCTTCCTGGTTTTCTTTCCTTATCACTCAAAAATCAGTCTCCTTTATTTGAGAAGATTCCTTTCTCCTCTTCCTGGTACTCTGGATGAGGGTCTCTGCCCCTAATTTTGTGTAGTTACTGTGAGATACAAACACAAAATCTGTACCGACTTCCTATATCTTGGCATCCACTTTGCATCAGTGGAATGTCCAGGGGTCTTGTTTTGGGGACTAGCACACAATGATGAGCTCTAAGTATGTGTGGGGTGTACAGTGCCCCAGATTGGCAGCTGCTTTTTCCAATTTTCTGAGTGAAGCTGAGGGGGACTTTTGCAAGATAGGAGGGGCAAGGAGGAGGTGTACTGAGTGACAGTTCAGGCTGTAGGCTGAGAGCTGAACAGTGCTCAAAGCAGCATTTGAGGGTGAGCATAGTCCCAGACACAGGTCCAAAGTCCCAGAAAGATATCACAGACCTCCATGGTCAGCGGGCATCTATAAGCGAAAAACAGGACAACTCAAAAGCTCATTGTGTGATTATGCCTTACTTAGTTTACAGGTTGTGACTTTCAAAGAAAAAACACAACTGTTTGGCATCCAGGAAAGCTTAGGCCCAGTAATTGGTTGGCTTCTTTCTTTCTCCCCCCACCCTGGTTCCCTGTCCACTTTCCTTTCATACCAAGAATCCAAACCTAACAACACTTTTTAGACTTTTACAAATCTGTTTCAAGATTCAGATTTGCTAGATAGCTGTAAAAAGCATTAAGAACATGATTATCTCCCTTGACCTTTCTTTGATGTAGGAAATAACAGAAGCATTTCACATGTTCCAGAAATGAGCATCTCAGTGGTAGCCTCCAGCCTAGAACTGACAGGACCATGGGAAAGGTAGGAGCCCTGGCCGGACCTAGGAGGAAAAAGAACATGCTAGCACGCTAAGATTTAGTATTTGGGGGAAAGATTTAATTTTCAAAATTCACAATAAGGGAGAACTTATAAACTGAGAATATGCCAAGAATGTGATGAGACTATGCTAATTAGCATCATTTTTGTATTATTAACACATTTTAGTGTATTTTAGTTAGACCCTCACTCTCTTTATTTAATTGTTATAGGTTCAAGTCACATTTCTGGGCAAAGTTTAAGGTGAGAAATTAAATAGGACGCCCACATGTGTCTTCAGAGGTGAGGAATGAACTTGGAGTTAATGTCCCACCCTGTTGCAATATTGCAGCTGTGCCCAGAGGCAAAATTGGAGTTGTCACCAGCAGAGCAGTGTCTGTTGTCTGGTCATGCCTAGCTGTTTATCTCCTTTATGGGCTGAATGCTATGTCTCCCGAATTCATATTTTGAAGCCTAGTCCACACTATGACAGTACAAGGAGATGAGCATTGAGGTGGAAATTAGGTCTCAAGAATAAAGCTTTCATAATGGTATTACAACCTAGGCTGGAAAAAGTAAATCAGCTCTTTTGTCCCCTGGTATATAAGAATACAGTGGGAAGTTGCCCATGCACACTAAGGAGAAAACCCCCAGAAAGCACAGAATCTATAGGTACCTCAGTTATCAACCTCTCAGCCTCCTGGCCTATGAACGTCATCACTGGTAATAACACATGTGTGTGCCTTTCAGTAGAAACCTAGAGTGGCATCAACTCTCCTCTGGAGCAGGTTGTGACTCACCTGTTAGAGCAAGGAGTTCATTTTGGGCCTGAATTTCTCCTTTCACTTTCTAAGGGGAGTCTCTTTCCCTAGATACCTCTAAGATCCTCTCTGGAGTTCAGATTCCATACCTGTTCTCACATAATACCCTATTATTAGAGGTAGTGTTGTTGGGAGTTGAGTGACGAGATGATTAATGAAACTGTTTATTAACTTATTAAGCGAGGAGTCACAAAGACAGAAAAAAATACTTAACTTCTATAAACATGTACTCTTATATGCAGGTATTTGGGGTCTATAAAAGAAAACACGTTTATGTGCTGTAACAATGAACATAATGTGGGTTATGATTGGTGTGTGTGTGTGTGTGAGCGTGTGCATGTGTGTGTGTGTTACTAGTGAGTGAAACCAGGGCCTTTACACTGAACTACATCTTCAGCCCTTTCTGTATCTTTTATTTTGGAACAAGAGCTAAATCACTGAGTTGCCCTCTGCCTCAGCTTTCAAGAGTGCCAGAATTGTAAGTGTGCACTGCTCTGTTGTATTTATATTATTTGTATTCAAATTACAAAATTCGTATGTATTCATACTATACAACAGAAAAAACATGAAAAAATATCGTGACACCAAAATAAAAAATAAAAATAATTGTTCATGGTGATAATGCCCAGGAGTTGTTAATGGTCGGGGTAAGATTTTTTAGTCTATCCTTATGATTATACATTTCCTTATTACCTCCTTAAAACAAAAATGTCGCGATGACACTTTCTTATAAGATTGGACATAAAATATGCCAGGAATATACTAAGTAAGAGAAAACCACTATAGCTATTTTATCAATGTGCTAAATTAAATTGCACTTCTAACTCCAGCAAATAACCCTTAGAAAACATATCTGAAAATAAAGTGTTAATCTAAAGAATAATTATGTGAAAAAAATTGAAAATTTACTTTCAAAGTCATTACATAAGGCCTGAATAAAAGGAGAGATGTACATGGAAAGAAAAACTCAATATTATGCAGATGTAAAACTGTAAGAAAATTAATTTATAGATTCAATAATTTATGAGTTTTTCTTGTGTCAAGGAACATGCTTATATAAGTTTAATGGGCTTATAGAATTCTATCATGTGTAAATACCATAATTTACTTATTTAGTCTCCTACTGCTTACTATTCAGATATTTTATTTTATTATATTTTCATTAATGCAAAATTAACTTGTTGAACTTGGATATAACTTATCAACTATATTTCTAAGTACTTACTTGACATAAATTCTTAGAAGTAAAATGGTTAGTACAAAGGATATAGCCTTCTTTCATAATATTTTTTGAGGGGCCAGGGAGGTAGCTCAGTAGAATAAACTCTTGCCTGGCAAACATAGAGTCCTGAGTTCAATCCTCAGTACAGAAAAATATTTTTTTTCAATTTTCCCACAAAAGGCTAAATTTTCTTTAGCACTATGATATATACTCAGTGAATTTTTTATTCTGAGACTGTGTCTCACAAAGTGGCTAAACTGCTAGTGCTGGCTCAAGCTTGCAGTCTTCCTGTCTCAGCCTTCAAGAGTGTTGGAGCTGTAAGTGTTCACCATCATGCCTAGCCAAATAGAAAGATGAAAGGCAAAGCTGAGGAAAGATACATACCTTGCCCTATGTCTTGATAAAGTTCATGGAAGGATGAGCATCTGTCACTGTCTCGGTGCTCCTCATAGAGCATTATAAGATACCAAACCATGGCCCATTCTCCAGAGGGGAATAAATAAACATTGATGGAGAGCAATGAAATAGGTCGCCCTGCACCCCTGCCAAGTAGCTTCTGCAATCCTCAGTATCCTCAACTGAGGAGGGAATAATTCAGATAAAAGATCTTACATATTTAATTCAGCTTTAAAAATCACGTTTCATTTTCCATTTCCATTCCTTCATATCAATCCAACAAAAACTGTGAAATCTCTGAATAGTGATTAATGAAACATTTTAGTACTCAGAAATCCTCTAAGTATTGGGTAGGTGAAAAATGCAAACCATACGCTGGAGTTTGATTGGCCCTCACTTGTGAGGAGTCCAGGATCTGGCCCATGCCAGTCAATGCTGCCATTAGAGAACATCCAAGCTCCCTCCAGAGAGGATCTCAGTGACAAGTGATGCATCTGTTGAGAACAAGCATCGGCTGGGTTTCCTAACCAGGATGTTTTCTGTACAGTAAGTCTACTGACTTATCTGTTTCATCCATGCTTTATAGTGGTTAATAAGAACCTGGATCTAATTTTGTAATCACATCTACTACTGTATACTTTGGTTATGGAGAACTACACATTCTAGATTTCTAGTTTTTTTTTTTTGTCTAAATTCCTTGATATAAGTTATAGACAAATTTGTATCCGTATAAATTATATGCAACTGATAATGATTCTTAGTTTTAATACATTTTAAAAAGTTGGAGCTTATAAAAATTGAATGCCTATTTCTTTTGATAACTCATCAATGTCTTACCCTCAAATTGGGAAGCCCTGATCAATAGAGTCATTTTTTCTCAAACATATAATGGCAGTAGGAGTTAATTCATAAAAATCAGATTTTTAGAACACTTCACAATTGTGAAAAGGTTGATTTTATAGTTGTATCAATTCATTGCATAAATGTGTTTTTTTTCCTTTAAATTCAGAATAAAACATGTTACATAAGTTTGATACAGTTATAGTTTGTGTCTAAGTGTCCCCCCAAAGCCTCATGCAGTTATGGGGTAGATTTCTAGAGTTTGTGGTTAACTCATGATCCACTGGGGTTATGGCTGTGGGTGCTACTCCCGGCCTGGGCAGATAACCTGAATGCAATATAAGGATGAAGGACTTGCTCTCTTTTGCCGTTGTTGCTGTTACTCCTCCCTTGCTCTTTGTCAGTGACATGAGTGGTTGTTTTCTGCCCTGTGCCATGCTGCCTTGTCAGGCATTTGTCCCAGCAATGAGAGAAGAGTAACTGAGACAGATACCAAATTAGTTATGCAGCAGAGTAAAATGCTGAATCTTTTGTATCCTCCTCTTGGGCTTTGCCAACTATTTGTGCGTATTCTGTATGGACCACCATATCTGTGTCCACAGACTATGTGTCCCCTGCCCTTTCACTGTGTCCTGAGATGGTGCCAGCATTCATATGACCTCCATCTTCTCAAAGAGACAGATGTATAATCAAACTCTTCCAAAATTATAGGCAGTGTAGGGCCAACTGAAACCCACTGAAATTGATATACTGTTACACGACAGCTCTCACGGTCACACTGGCATTAGGAACCTGGCTCCTTCTGTTAATGAATGGAGGTTGAGGGTACTGAATCCCACACTTTGGAGCCTTGATGACATAAGGATGGGTTAGTTGGTAAGGTGCAGAGTGAAGTGTGTGCTGGTGCTTCCTGAATATATGGAAAGCTGAATAACAGCAACAGAGTCGGGAACAGTCAGTGGAGGCTTTGCCTTTCAAAAAATGCAACTTGCTCCTTTGGTAGACCTTCTACAAGCTAAAATGTGACAGAAGGCCTGGTAGACAAAGGCCCAAGAAGCAGGCACTATAATGATGTCCTCACTGAATCATGAAAAGCTTCCAGTATGGAGCAGAATCCTCTCTCTCCTTTTTTGCTTAAAGAAACATGATGACTCTGAGGATTTTAAAGTGTCCCAGATAAACTGTAATGACTTGCTGATCTCGTGGTGTCATCATGGACCAGTGTGATGACTGAAACTCAATGAAGAAGAAGTTGAACCACTCACTAGCTCTGGGGCCCTCAGCACAGTCCCTTCTCCATTCTATCTCAGCTGTTGAAGTGGCCCCTCTCTGTTCTACTCGGGCCACTGATAAGGAAACTGTCCCACCAAGACTGGCTTAAGGGCCGGGGCGGGGCCATCCATTGCACATAAAACATTATCGTTCAAGGCACAGGAGCCCCTAGTTGCACTTGGAAGCACTATGTCCATTTAATCATTTTCCAATCGGTTTGAGAAATTCATTACATTCCACAGAAACAAATATCTGTCAAAATATAATATTAGGATGGCATTTGAAGATCCATATAGTCTTAGCAATAATGACTTCACATCCTTTTCCCTTTTAAGGAGAGCAGATAAGTCTCTCTGAGGATGTCCCCCTTGATCTTGGGATTGTTTTCTTGTCACTGAGTGGTGAACATCCTTAATTGGTTTAGGATTCCCTCCCGCTGGGCTCTTACCTGTGTTTACAACAAAGGAGTCTCTACAAGAGAAATCAGAGCAAGCTTCACTGCACATCTCAGGGCAAAGAAGGTCTTCAAATAAGAGCAAAACATTCCATTACCACGCATAAAAAGTACCAGGTCTTTAATATATGGCTACACTAACATGATCATTAAGAGAACTGGCTGGAGTTACGTAACAAAGATTGAGAATGCAGGATTCATTTGATGTTTACTTCACATTTTATTAGCAGGAAAGCACAAAAGAAATAAGGGAGAGGATGCTCTTGGAGGTGACCCCTGACTCAGAGCTGTGTCTTCTTTCCACAGAAGGCCGGTGTGAACATCAGACACAAGGGAGAGCTGCATGTCCGTGGTCCAGAGCCAGGGTTCCATTCCCTTTTCCTGCCCATCTTGCCTCTCTTCCACCACCAATTTTTGCACACTCTCCTTGCACACCTTCTGTGAAGCAATAATGAAAACCAGCAGCTTCCCACCACTAGCCATCGTGTGTCATGTCCTATGTCATTAGAACACCTGGTCCCAGAGGTAGCTCCGCTGGAGAACGAGTATCCCACCATTTAGGAAAATAAACAGAACAAGCTTCAGCTGTCTATATGAAGCTGATGCCCAAGGAAGCTATCATATCCTCAGGCACATAGGACCTTGCTCCCCTTTGTTACCCCACCAACTCCACCCTGTCCATTGCTCAGTGCCCTTCCCTGAGCTTAGACCCCTCTCCCAAAATCACTTTCAAGAAAATGGCAGTTCATGGGTTTTGAATCACTGCTGCTATGAAAGCAACTGTGGACTGGATTTAACCAACCAGTGCTTACACTGATCCCCAAATTTACAGTCAAACTGTTCTCTTCCCTTCTCATAAACACATTTCTATTGAAAAGCACAATTTCTGACTTGAGGTGAAGCAAGCCATCCAGCTGAACGTAAATGGAAATAAAGAGAAACAAGGCATGATAGCACACTGGGCAATAACAAGACATCTCAATTCATTCTAGGACCAGAGGCAAAAAGTGCAATTTATTATGCCCATGAAGACAGGCAGGCACATTTCACAGTCTAAACTAGTGCCATGTGGGCTCTGTGACAGAGGGAATGAAAACTTGGTTCTCTAGAGTCCTCCGGAGCAAAGCAGCTCTCTGTGGCCCACTGATCAATGATTCATGAACACTGAAAGAATATTTTTTCAGAGTGCTTGCTACTGCTGATTTTGGGCTCTTTCCCTAGGGGACTGATTTATGGACCTGGCTTAAGTCTTTAGGTTCAGTGTACGGTGCTTATGCCCCTGAGCTATCTCCCCCTCCCAGTTTGAACATGAAGTTTGGAACAGGTATAACACTAGGCATAGGAATGAGCAAAATGGAATTTATGAGGAAGGGAAGTGGATACTGGTGAAATCCTCACCACAGTGCTGAGGGGCTGTGTCCTTCACACCCTGATATTGTATCACTGAGCTAAGGAATGTCCCCAAGGAGGTGTGAGAATGGAAGCAGTAACGAAATCCATGTAGGATTCTTACGGATGTGTAAAGAATTGTGATCCTTATCGTGAGGACAGAGGGAAGCTATTTTGGATCCTGTAAACATGAGAAGAATGCTAAGCCAGGAGTAACACAGTCAATTTTGCCTTTGACAAGATTACTTATTGGATTACAGAGGACAAGAATGGATAGAGATAAACTAAATGGTGGACATAGCAGTCCCAGAGCAGGATTTGATGGCAGTATAGACAAGAACAGTAATGATGAAGGGACAGAGAGACTGGCCAGGAGATAGATGCCAGAACTGGTGCAGAGTTGCATTTGGTCGGAGGACTAAAGACAGAGAGAGTGTTAGATCTGAGAGTACTATTGGCTGGATGTAGAGATATTTGCTCCATAAGGGAATGAGGACTGAGATTGGAGGACAGTAGGGGGTATATTTTCAGGTCCGTTGAGATTGAACATCTATGCCACTTCCTAGAAGAGAAGTTAAATGCATATTATGTGGATCATAATATGGAGCACTGGAGCACTGAAAATCCTGGGTTCATGTGTACATTTGTGGTTTGATTGTAGGTATCAATTAAAGACAAGGACGCAGGTGGGATTTCCTAGAGAGGATACAAATGAATGGAAGGACCCCTGAGAGTTTGCTATTTAGTGGTGTGAGAGAAGAGGCAGAGTCCATGGGTAAAGGACCAGTAGTAGGTGTGTGTGTGTGTGTGTGTGTGTGTGTGTGTGTGTGTGTGTGAAAGTCATTGATTTTTGGGACACCACAGAATGCCTTGAAAGGGAAAGTGTTCCTCAACAGTGGAGGTGGCTACTGGGGGGTAAGGACAAAGGATGAAACAGAAAACTTACTGGAGAGGTTGTGATGATTTTAACAATAACTATTTCCATGGAATGATGAGCAGGTAGGATCAATGGATTCAGTAAGAAATGCATACAGCTGGGAAACAACTGGAGGCAGAATGCTGAGGACTAATTTATTGGGAATCCTTAAATGGGGTCATCCTCCTCACTTGGCTGCCTGCTCTCATCCCAGCCAAGATCTGCTATGCAGACTCCTCTCTAGTAACCTGTGCTTCAGCAAGTCTCAGAGAAGTTCCTGGGGCTCCGATCCTGGAAAACAGACACTGGTGGTGGCACTGTACAGTTACAAATGCCAAGACTGAGCCACATGAGCCACATAGGTTCCATCTCCTCCAGAGGATATTCTCTGTGAGACCATGTCTGGTCCCCTACAGAAAAGGGCCCAGACATGATCTCAGTCCTCCTGGAGCAGAGAGGGAACTGAAAACATGTTCCTGGTTCCCAGAAGCACATCCCAGAGTGACATACAAGGAACATAGCAGTGCATAATAGTTCAGGAACCCATGAGTGTTGGAGCTATGGCCTCCCAGTGAAGGAAAGGGCTGAGTACACATGAAACAGGTCAGTGGTGGAGCCGGATGCATGCAGAATGGCAAAGAGGATGGCACTTTGGGGTTGCAAGTTCTGGGAATGGAGGAATATGAGAGCTTATTTGACAGAAACAAGTCACCTATGGAAAGAAGCAACAGACTTTGAGTGTGGGAAAGAAGACACAGCTAGGTCAGTTGGCATTAACCATCAGGCAGAGGAGCCACAGTGAAACAGTGACAGTGCTGCACTGTGGCTGCAGGCCACAAAGACCTGAGTTTCAACTTATCCCCACCAGTGACAGCAAGGTGCCAGGTAAAATGAATGGCTCCAGTGAGCCTGTGGCTCCCTTTCTCATTCTGTAAGGTGTCAAGAGCTCTGTCCAGGGGCCAGGGAGATGGCTCAGTAGAATAAGCGCTTCCCTGGCAAGTGCAAGGGCTTGAGTTCAATCCACAGTTCCACCAAAAAGTAAATAAATAAATGAATAAACAAAATAAAATAAAATAAAAATAAAAAAGAGCTCTGTCCACTGGAGAAAATGGGCAACAAATATAGGTGAACAAATCTCAAGAAACCTAGGACTTCTGCCCTTGGGGTGCAAAACCTTCTAACACTCATTGCTCCATTTTCTCCTCTCTGTGAACTTTAACCACAAGGGATGAGGTAGATGCACATCACTGCTTCCTGCTCTCCCATAAGTCTTGCTAATATCTCATTAAATTGTCTCTTGGCTGAGCCTTTTCATACCAGAATAGCATCAAACTATTGGGTCCTTACCACGACTCTTAATATGCTTGACTTAAGGTAGCTTCTCAGGGAAACTGTATTGCCAATAAACATGCAGCTAAAGGAATTAGACTGACTAGGCTCAGCTGTGAAGCTACCTTAAGTCAAGCATATTAAGAGTCAATAGTTGGCCTCAAATCCCAAGCCCAGTCGCTCGAATGTATACAATTTATGGAAGTTGTTATTGTTTTGTTTCCTGAGAGTTCCAAGCCCTACAATTTAATAACACTTCACATAGTTTGTGCCACTCTGCATAACAGGCCACAGCAGCTCTTGAACACATTCTGAAAGTTTACTTGGTGTGACAAGAATGAACATAAAATTATTTGCAATAGATATACCAATAAAAAGTATGCTCTATTTCCTTCATGAAAGCTTTCTCCTGTGGCACAGGCTGTCACTCAGGAATGAGATCATGCAGGCTGGATTGGACTCTGCCTCTACATCAGCTGCTCAGGGTGAGCTCCCTTCACAGAGAGGATCCCAATGAGGAGCTCAATTACACTCAGTCCTGAGCAGTGGATCCTGGGTTTCTCACTTGCTGCTAGGCAAATCTGGCATTGCTGCGACCAGTAGGAAACCTGAACGGGGTCACATCATAAGGAATGCAGATTTCTCCATTTGCCCCTTGGAGTGCATCCTCTGGGGAAGCCAGCTGCCGTGTAAACATGCCCTGAGCCTCCAGGCTCCAAGAAAGTGTACAAGTTGGCCTCTGAGAAAGACAAGTTCACCCTAGGAGAGCCCTCATGGAAGACAGCAAGCACCTTAGTTTATTATTTTATTTTATTGTTCTTCAACCATTAAGTAAGGGTGCTTTGGTTGATGGAGTTTACTATAAAATGCATCTCGCTGTGACTGAGAAACTGTCCTGTGAATGTGCTGAATACAACAGGCCCAAGGCAGTCGATGGAGAAGGCTTCTTGTTTACTTATTATAGTGCTTATTTGAACCAATTAACATTTTTTCAGTCTTTTTTTTCTTTTCTTTTCTTCTTTCTTTCTTTCTTTCTTTCTTTCTTTCTTTCTTTCTTTCTTTCTTTCTTTTTCTTTCTTCTTTTCTTCCTCTCATGATACAGATCAGTATTACATCAGGCCAAATCCCCTCTCGTACATCTTGGGCTATCATATCTTGTCTGGGCCAACTGAGACAAGGTACTTCTTTCACATCACCTAATTTTCTCTCGTGTATCCTTTCATTGGCTTGCTAATGATCTATAAAGTTTCTGGTCTCCTTCCCTATTTCCTCACTTCTTTCTTTGTTACCTCCCACCCTGATCTCCCACCCTGATTTGTGCCTTTTTTCTTCTTTTGGGAACTGAGTAATGTAGGTACATGGAGGTAGGGAGACCACAAATGTCCCCAAGTGTCACCACTGCATGGATAAGACTACATTTGCAAGTCTGTGGTTCAAGAACTTTGGTAGAATATGTTTGGAGCCTTGATCAGCTTCTTACTTCCCTCACGCTGAGCAGTCCCTATTCAAGGACTGGAAGTGATCTCCCAACTTTCTCTTTTTCTTTATCCATTTTTCATGGATAGCATCTATGGTGCCAAACCACTTTGGAAGTGGTCCTGGCATGATTAAACATGCTAGTAATTCAATATTTAGAATTGCTAGGAGGAAGGAGCTCATGCAAGAGCCATATATTAATGCCAGCTGCTGTGGTGTAGAGCTGATCTCATGGCCAGATACACTTTTTGCTGTGATGCTTTCCACTGACCTATGAGGCTCATACAATGTTAATGATTATAACAATCACTCTTGCCATGTCCCTACATCCCTGAGCAGCAGGGGTCCCTCCTTTCGTTTCTCTTCCTTCCGCTAGGAGGCATGCACAGTACACCATTGTGACAGCCAGTGAATGCTTCATGCAGGTGAAAGATATGCCACCTTCAAAGTTGGTCCACTGGGAAGTGCTCCTGCTGTCTGCCTGGACTTCACCAACAGAGTGTCCAAGGTACAGAAGGAATCCCAATGCTGTCATAAAATGGGTGATAGAGGTGAGGCTGTGTGTTCAATCATTTCAATTCAAATTCATAATTCAGTGGCAATCACCACCTGGAGATCCTCATGCACACTTTCCCAAATTTACATCTCCTGATTTTTAATTATGAATATTGTCACAATCCTACCTTTAATAAGATCACAGAAAGTATCTCCATGGAAAATGACTGATGGGGAATCAGAGCCTCGGCAATGTGAATATCAGGATACTAGAAGGAAAGCCTCCATCAGATGTTCCCAGCGAGAGGAGAGTGACAAAGTGAGCACGATGCAGTTGCCCCTCCTCTCAGAGGATTCTCAGGGTAGCTGAGCAGAAAGTGGAGGATGTGCCAATACAGAGGAAACAGAAATGATGGCAGAGACCCCAAGAATTATCAAGAAGTCCCTCCTCTCTGGTCTGGAGATGCTTATATTCACTCCCTTCCTCACTGCTCCACCATCCTCTCTCCACAAATCTGGCATAGTCTACTCAAAACACAAGACAAGCACACACACATAAAACTTTCTTTTCCCAGGATTGTGTCCAGTATTCAAAAAAGTTATTTGACTCTTACCTGGCAGTGAATATTCTTCCCAGATAAAGCAAGGGCCTGATTTTTAGTCTTCCACATCTGGCCAGCAAGCCATGGCTGCTCACCTCCCCGAGCTGTGTACCATGCACACTTGATTTTGGTCTTGTGCAGACTCTGAGGACTAAGCCCACAACACTGGAACTCTGTGTAGACACATCCAATCCATGCTCCTATCTACTTCAGTGCAGCACTTCGTCTCTAGACACCACTGAGTAAAACAATATGCATTTGTTATCCCATGAGTTCTTTTAGGAATCGGGGGTATTGAACTGGGCAATTCAAGTTTGAGGTATTTCACTGAATTGGGTCAGAGGGTCCATAGAGGTTGCGATCTCATCTGAGGCTCAATAGGGAAATTTGTTTTTTTAAATTTCTTATTCCCACAACAGTCAGAGCAAAGAATATGGGTGGAGGGAGAGGTGAGCAACTAAGATATAGTCTCTTGCAGCATTTTTCCTCTGTTCTGCTCTGCAGGAAACTGCCTTTATCTTGCTTTGTTGTTTCTGGCTGACTTAGCTAAGGGGATCCCTGCAGAAAGAGGAGGGTATCACAAGAGAGACTCCAGGCATATTCCCTCCTCATATTTCAAGGAAATTCTAGAAATGATTTCACTTCCTTCATGGCTCTAGCCCCTTTACCACAGTCCCAACAAGTGGGTTCTCCAGTCGGGGCCACTTGAAAGCATGGCTTTATAGTGTCAGCTAACACAGGCCCTTCAAGGCCAGTAACTGACTTTCTACACTGCTATTCTCTGATAATTTGTTATCCTTTATCACTCACGCAGTAGTTCTATTATTAAAATCTCTTAGAAATTGTAGTATGTTGCTGCTAGGTTCCAATAGACCATATTTAACAGATGCCCCACTTCATCACTCATCTCCGTGTTGGATAGAGTCAAAGATGAGCAGGTAGAGGAAGACACTGAGGATATTTATAGTACATAGGATCTTAATAAAAAAATCTTATTTTCTATTTTATATAAGAGGGTGTTTTTGTGTAGAAAACAATAAGATGGCCCCTTTACTTACAATGTGGTTAAATACAGATAAAACAAGCACAAGATGAAATGCACTCAATCCATCTTCTCTCTCAAATACCATATTTCAGCGCATAGTATGGAGTGTTTGCTGTTTCCGCCTGTGATGGTTCAGCTGACCGGGAGCCATGGCTGCCTGATATGGCTCTAGGGGACCATGCTGCATGTCATTATCCCAGAAAAAGATCACAATTCGAAAAGCAAAGTGACTGCATGCATGTCACTTTGAAAAATTGTTGAAAACTTCTTATTTTAAACCTGTGGATGGGGCCGGGCGTGGTGGCGCATGCCTGTAATCCCAGCACTCGGGAGGCTGAGACAGGAGGATTGTTGTGAGTTCGAGACCAGCCTGAGCTACAAAGTGAGCTCGAGGCCAGCCTGAACTGCATAGTGAGACCCTGTCTCAAAAAGACAAAAATAAATAAATAAATAAATAAACCTGTGGATGAAGAACTGCCTGTAGATATGTATGAATAATTAATATTTTATCCCATAATGTTAGAGTTATAGCAAATGCCTAATGGTAGGGTGTGGCATTGGCCTCATTTGCATGATGTCGAAGCCTAGATTTGTTCCTCATATCATACTGCCTCAGCACTGCCCTCCAGAGTAATGTGGAGCTGTGCACAACTGTCCTGCACACTTGGCCAGGTACGTGAGAGGAGACAGCTCATGACAAGCAGTGGAGTTCCCCATTTTTGAAATCCAGCAATATCCAGTGGAATTCTTCTCTACCATCTGTTCATTTCTTAATGGGGTGAAAAGCAAAACCAACTTCTGCATCAGGAGAGGGCTTCTCAGCTGTGAAATATCCACAGAGAATGAAGACATAATGACTTTTGTTGGTGTGGCAGGCACAAATTTCTTGCACTAATAAACTTTAATTTAAAATAGAAACTCATGCCTTCCTGTGACACACATATAGGCATTAAATAATTATAGAACAAATGGCTTTTGCCAAGGGGGTCGTGAAAGCCAGTGATTTACCACACAGGCTCCTGAGGATGCACAACACTTCCCACTCCTCATTAAAATGTGGCCATCTACACAAATGATGTTGCAGTGCAGGCAGCCATGTTTTCCCTCTAATGCTGATTGTCAGAGCAGGCAGGAAGTGCTCCAGTTTCATCCACTTGACAGATGAGAGATTCCACTGGACAGGTTTCTGCTGTGATAGACAGAAGCAATATCTTCAGCTACATGGGGTACAACCATTTAGATTGTTATAAAGGCAGTGCTTGGGAAGCAAAATACTTCACACCTCAAAGAATTCATGGTGAATATTTACTCATCACCTGTAGTTTATACAGCAATATTCATTAAGTGCCAAGCAGTGTTTTAAGTCTTTCAAGACATTTTTAAAAAATTTTCCTTATCTCTGCTGTTTTACCCACCCCATTCTTTGCTAGAAAAGTATACACATCACTATAGTCAGATGACAGACACTTAAGACTAAAAGCAAATAGTCAGATGACAGACACTTAAGACTAAAAGCTCTGCTGCACCTCTCTTCTGTGGTGATCTTCCCAAGAGAAGGGTAACATTCCTAATGCCTTGTTGTGTCCAATACCTTACCTATGATCCCCGTTGACCTTTGCCTGTGGGGATCCCAGTGTCTCCAAACCACAAACTTTGCTTCTCAGGGCTGAGCCTGTAGGCTTTCTCAAGCTGGTCTGCTCTCTCTGATCCCTGGACTGACCTATCACTCAGGAGCACCAACTGCCCTTGAGATAGTTTTCAATTGCCTTTCTTATCTCAAATTCACTCAGTGACTAAGCATTAAGTATTACAACTGTGGGTATTTTTTTTCCTGCTCCTATCTATGACTTCATTTTTTCCCCTATTTTTAAAAGAGAATATAAAGTGTATTAAAACAAGCAAACTTATGATAGAGAATTTCCTTAACAATATAATATGAATTTCACAATATTTGTTGTAATGTGTAGTGTTGTCTTCCAACTAGTTGTTTATATTACCAGATATGTGCATGTAAAATATTGGAAGATGAAAGAAAAAAGGAAAGAAATGTATAAGAAATTAAGAGGATAAAAAGGTCAAAGAATTGAAAAATGAGACAAAATAGATTGAGCACCCAGCTCCTTTGCATAGACCAGCAGAAATGCAGTGCAGTTTTCCAAACCATCCTGCTTACATACACAGATATATCTCTTTCCCTCACTACCTCTCCTGTCCTCCTCAACTCAGTAATTTCTTCTTTTTAAAATACATACAGTTAGAGCTGCACAATTCCTGAGCTCGCCTGTTGGAACTGTTTTTTCTTGTTTGTTTTCATTTATATATTTGGTACAGGGTCTCTCTCTGAAGCTAAGACTCATAGTATCCTCCTGATTTCAGCCTCACCAGCGCTGGGATTACAGACGTGTGCCACTGCGCCTGGACTGGTTCACTGGCTCAGCATGAGCCAGAGGTGGGGCTGGCATGACATGTGGGACTTGGGATTGAACTCTGGTTCCTCTGTTTGTCAAAACAGATACTTAGCCCACTGAGCTATCTTGCCTGTTCTCTGGAACCATACTTAATATGCTCCCTTCCTTCCTTCTCATATTTCTCATCAAATCTGCTACCATTTGCAGGTTACAAACAGATGATCAAAGGGCAAGCAAAGTCTTCTTTATTTAGGCAAGACCCCAATCATTCTTATGTTGACCCAACTACTCAGAAACTCACAGCATTTTATGTTTCAATCTTAATTATTTTGTTTTTACAAATATTATTTTTTTCTCTCATGTACATGTGTGAATCATACACCTCAACAAGCAATAGTCCTCAACAATTTTAACTTTTATTTTATATTTTATGTCATAACATTTTGATTTTTCTCTTTTGGCTTCACTGCCATTCACAGTCCTTTCTTTGTGACAGGAAAACACTGATATGTTTAGCATATATCATTAGATTTAAACATACTCTTTATGTAAGTTTAAGCCTTTGAATACATACTTAACTAATCTATACTAGACTGAATTATATGCCTGTATATTTTACTTTTCCCATCAATATTATATTTTAAAAGAAAATGTTTTCATTTGTATATCTAGTTTTGGAGTGTTCTGGAAGGAAATGTTTTCTGTACCTAACTTAAAAGATTCTCTTGCTAAAAGATTTAGGGCACATTACCTTGGCTAGCATTAGTAGAAATGAATTATTGACTCACTAATTATTTGTTAGAGTTGTTCATTCTTTTTGGTTTTCATTCCCAGAGATTATTCACATATTTTTGTTTTAACATAAATTATAAATTTGTTAGTTGAATTCTTAAAAAGTAATCCCAAAATTACCTGGGATATTTTACTATATAAAATAAATAAAACCAATAATGTTTTATTCACAACCTGTATCTTCCCAAAGGTTATGTACATTATTCTTTTTAATAAATAGCTATTTTGAACTTTTTATTATTTAAGGTTTTATATATATATATATATATATATATATATATATATATATATATATATATATATATATATAACTTTTTTATGGTATTTTTGAGACAGTGTGTCTTGCAGTTCAGGCTGGTCTTGAAATTCTGTAGCCTAACCTGGCCTCGATTTCCCTGCGATCTCTTAGCTCAGCCCATGAAGTGCTGGGATTACTGGTATGTGCCACTAGAGCCATCTAGGAAAGTTTTCAAATGTACAAAATAGAAAATGTAAAAATGTACAAAAAATAGAAATTATAGTGTGCTGGATCTCAAATTCTTTAAGAAATATTGAATCATATATCCAGCCAAACTCCAAAGCTTAAATTTGAGTCGCTATACACATTGTATGATTTTGTCTGTTGGCGTGTCAAATAAACAATAGTTGAATTCTCTTATTCTTGAGACTTTATGTTTTATGTTTGTCTTTAATTAATGAGTATTAATTTCCTCATCTTTCTGTTAAAAGTTTATTATATTGTTTTCCTAGGTTTTTGAGTTGAATACAACTGTTTGATTTTTGATAACCCTTGTTTCGTGATAAATAATAGTTGCAACAATTATCAATTCCCAATCAAGTCTCTTCTATGCAACATAGGTCATATAATGGTGCAAATGTTTATGCTTCTAATGTCTTGTAGCTCTACTTCTTTTATGAATATATACCTTCCCTTATCAGTTACTAATGTCTCACCTTAAATTGTGTGGTTTTTCTTTTTCTTTTTCCTTTTTTTTTGTGGAACCAGGGATTGAACTCAGGTCCTTGCACTTGCCAGGGAAGCACTTATTCTACTAAGCCATCTCCCCAGTCCCTTAAATGGTGTGTTTGATTTAAGACTAAAAATGTTATCCTAGTTTGATCTGAGTTAATATTTTTAAAAATAGTTTGCCTCTTTGCTACAAACTTTATTCTCCTGTGTTACAAATTTATTTTTTTGTGAGAGAAAGACTATTTCACACTCAATTCTTCCTCATAGTAGAGAAATTTGACATATTCATTGTTAACATGAATGTTTTTATGACTTATTTCTTCTATCTTATCTCACATGTTTTATTTGCCACATTTACCCTATTTTATTACTTTAATAAACTAAATTTCCTTGCCCTTATTTAAAATATATATTAATATAAATTTTATTTTATAAAATTAATGTATTAGTTTTATACATTAAGCTGTTGCTTCCCAATTATGTTCTTTTATATTTATCGAACATAACATTTTCATATTTCCTCAAGGAAAATGATTTCTTCCTTCACTTCTGCTATGGTTTAGCTTTTTGTTTTAAAAACATAAGTACAAATCAGAATTAAAACAGAAAAACATTACAAGTGCTATAGATTTTCATTTAAAAAATAATATGAAATTCATAGTATTTGCTGTAATACATAGTGTTGTCTTCCAACCAGTTATTCATGTTACTAGATATATGCAGATAAAATTGGAAGAAGAAAGAAAAAAGAAAGAAGTGTATCAGAAATTAAGAAAAGAAGAAGAGGCAATTGAAAAAGAAGATGAAACAAATTTAAGTATTGACTCCTTCTTTCCATAGACCAGCAGAATCGCAGAGTACAGCTGTCCAAACCATTCTGTTTATAGCCTGTGGGGCCAAACTGCTATGGGTTAGGTTTGTGTGCCCTCGGAGCTCATGGTGTAACTTAGACCATGGGACAACAGTATTAAGAGGTAGGACCTTTAAGTGTGATTAGCATGTGACAGCAGAGCCCTCACGTATAGTATGTGTGCTTTAGAAAAATGTGTTTAGGGAAAAGTTTACCCCTTCTATTTTTTTGTGTCTCTTCCTCTGTGTAGAAACATATATGTTCAAGTCACTAACTTATAAGCCAAGATTAAGATCTTTCTGAATACTGAGTTTGCTGTCATCTAGATCTTGGGTTTGTTTTTCTAATTTTAAAGATAAAATTGCCCCCACAAAATTTCAAAACAACTGAATAAGAGAGGGCCCATAGGTAGCAAATCACTTATTGTTATCTTGAAAGTAGGTACATAGAGTGCAAGATGCAGGCATTAAAAATTGTCAAAATATTATCACAGAATTTTCTTTTCAATTATTTGATAAAAACTAGTAGTATAGCTATATTAACTACCATATATACATATAGATGTATTTTCTCTTCTTTCCTTTCCCTCATTTCTCTTTCCTTTTGAACAGTTTCTTGCTACTTCACAATGTCTATTGTATATTTTGGATCTTATTCACTCTGTCAGCTTGTCACAATAGAGAGACAATATGACGTTTCCATATATGTATATGGTTTATTTCACTTATGAGTATGGTCTCCAGTTGCATCCATTTACCTAAAAAAGTCTCAAGTTTATCCTTTATAGCTTTTTATCACTTTATTGCATAACAATGCCACATCTTTTTTATCCACTTCTTGTTTGGTGTGCATTTGGGTTGTTTCCAAGATTTAGCTATAACAAATTGCACTGCTATAAACACAAGTACACATATGTCACTGTGGTATGTTGTTTTCAGTCTTTTTGGAAAAAATACCCAGGAGAGAAATAGCTGGCTTGAATGAGACTGCCAATCCTCGCTTTTTCAGGGATTTCCATAATGGTTGTATCAGTCTGCACTCCTACCAACAGTGGAGAAGGGTACCTTTCCTCCACAGCCCCTCCAGCATTTATTATTGATTGACTTCTTGATGATAGCTATTCTTTCTGGGGTGAGATGGAATCTCAGAGTTCTTTCAATTTGCATTTCTTGAATGACCAAAGAAAGATCTAAATATTAAAACAGAAACATTAAGTATACAGGAAGAGAAAATAGGTAGAAATTTTGAATACATAGGTGTAGGCACAAATTTCATAAACAAAACACAGATTGCAAAAGAAATACTGCAAAAAATCAACAAATGACATGTCAGCTTATTAAAAAGTTTTTTTCATGTAAAAAATCCCCAGCAGAGTGAAGCTACAATCCAAAGAGTGAGAAAGAATTATAGCTGGTTTTCCCTAAGGCAGAGAACCTATAGCTACAATATATAAAGTCTTGAAAAACATTAGATGCTCCAAATTCAAAGAATCAATCCAAAAATGGGCATCCAAGATGAATACACATTCCGGAGATAAATATCTTGGACTTCTAACCTTCGGAGCTGTGAGAACATAAAATTTTGTTTTATATAAGTTACCTTATCTCAAGTATTTGTTATAGTAGGAATGCACAAAGGCTCTCCCCAGTCATGTATCTCTAGCTACCATTTCCTTAATGTTATGGGATAATTTTTTTTACTAGTAAACTAGGTGGTCATCCTGAAGAAGAAAGCTTTTCACACTATACAGCAGCATCTTGCATAATATCTAAAAAAACCCAGATATTTACAATAGTGTGCTGGTGTAGCTGTCTAACAGCTAATGAAAATCAATTCCATATATTTTTCCCCAGCTCTATACTTAATGATGCCATGCTGGTAAGTTGAAATTTGCCAGATTAGGAAGATTAATACAAAAAAAATGGACAAACATTGCATATATATTATATATACAAAAATATACATTTTATATGTATTATACTGTGTGTATAACATACATATGTAGCCTGTAATATAGTATATAATATACAATATATGATATATAATATATAATATAAATCCTCCCCTGAATTTTCTTCTCTTTTTTTGTGTTTTTTTAGGGAAGGGTCAACAGGGTGTTCAGGGCTCACTACTAGATCAGACTTATAGTGATCCACCTCTTTACAGCCTCCCAAGAACTGTGATTACAGGCACGAGCCACCATACCCAGTCTCTATTGCCCCCTCAGTGCACTCTGGGGACTGGGCCGGTATGGCAGGCTTGAACTTTCTTCTAATACACTACTGTCACGCTTCCTATGCTTCTCAATGTTTGCTAAGTAAGCAAGGACACACATTGTTTACCTTGAAGTTATAAAGTAAGATTTTCTGTGCAGAGCTCTTTAATAGAATTTCTCCTCTGGGAGTAATAGGAGGCACAGCACCTTGGCAGGTGGAGAAAGTGAGAACAAAACATTAAGTCACAGATCCACAAGGGTGTTGAGCAAGACCCCTGTTTTCTCACCTGACACTTAGCAAGTTCAGAAGGGTAGAAATGTCTTTCTGTGCGCATCATGCTAAAGCAGCCCCTCTGCCTCTTGTGGAGTGCTCCAAGTGTAACATTTCATCTGTTAGGTCTTGAATGGAGCTGAGAATACAAGACTCCTGTTTTATACTGTATTGAATTGACTGGCAATGATTCATATCCATTGTCTTTTCCAAAGATTTTGCCCACATCCATATCTTCAAATATTTTGCCCCTAACACTTGTAGCAAGTGTTGATTAAGGATATATTAAGGCCATATTAAGAGAAAAATAGATAATTTCTAGGGCTTGGCAGTGTTAGGGGGTTGATAATTTTTTTGTGTGGTTTGATTCTGTCACTAATGATGTGGTATCAAGGATATTTATTCTTCCAGGAGTGCTGCCCAATCTGTGTACAGTTGTTTGGAAAAGAGTTCATTGGTTCCTACAAATACCTATGCTTCTCCTGGGAATATTTTGGTCACAGAAAGATTTCAGGTCAATATGTTTAATGTGAAATTATTGCTTGTTGATGTCTTACATTTCAATGAGTGGTTTAATTTTAAAGGCTATTAGAAAAATACCAGTGCCTATTAATACATTTTTTTCAATGTTTTGGCTTGTGAAATCTATGTACGTTCTTCATATCATTAAAGGGAAAAATAAAAGCCAGCCTAATGAGTGATTCTGCATAACCGTCATGGAAAAAAGAAGTTAAATATGTGATAAATGAAACTTACAGACTCCTACAAACTCCTACATTTTATTAATATTTTGTGAATCTACAGGGATATAACAGCCCAATAGTGGGAATGAAATGCAGAAAAAAAGTTTCTTAGCTCAATGTGAATGAAAACATTTGATACAAGGTATACTTAATGCACTTGAAGGCCCAGTCTTATTTCCCACAGTACTATAGAACAGTTCAATATCACGTGATGTCCTATTTTGTTTGGAACATGTGCTGTGGCTTGATTGATGAACTGATCAGCTGTCTAGCTGTTTCCGTTAATTGTTTTATCAAGAAACTAATATGGTTTCTGACTTTTGCCTCCACGTTCTTGCTGTAAGTGTGAAGAACTTTGATGATTCTGAATTCAAGGAAGATATTTCAGGCCAAAGCACCTCACTCTCCATAGCTGCAATGCAGTAAACACTAACACGTGGTGTGTCACTTCCTTGGACATTCCCAGGCCTTAAACCTGCTGGGAAAGACAATGGACGATGCAAGCTTCACATTCTTGAGTGGTGTCTGAGTGGTGTGCTCTATGGTGTATCCAACCCTCAGATTCCATTTTGTTTCCTTTCATGTGGGCTGTGCTCCTTGAGTCTTCACTTTGGGATGGCTATGGGGCATCCAGAAATAGCTCCTTGCTTTTCTAGTTTTCTACACAGCATCTCCTCTGACTAATGTTTCATTAGGAACTTAAGAATTGGCTGAATTTAGCCAGACATGATGGGACAGACCTATAATCTCAGTGTTCTGGGAAGTTGGGGCAGGAGAATTATAAATTGGAACCGAACCTTCACAACGTTTTAATTTAACATGACTCTAGGTATTATAGATACCTTTAGTATTCTGGGAAATAGAGGAGGAGGGTGATGAGGTTGGTCTAGGGAGGGGGCACCAGACAGAAACGGTGTTCAACCAGGTCCTGTGGAAGGACACTCCAGCTGCAATCTAAGCAGCACTGAAGTCAGAGTAGGCTCTAGATGTTCAAGCAGGGCCCAGGAATCGGACAGCATGCCCGTCGCCCTTCAGGGACTACTCCCAGCTCATTGAGAAGTACACTCCAGGAACTTTTGGAAGCTAAAATGCAGAGCTCAATGGAGAACACAGCTGTTGCTGTTGACAGGAAACAGGCTGAACAATGAAGACATTGAAGGGGAGGGGAGGGGCAGCTTTCACAGCACCCACTGTAACAGGTGGGCTATCTGAACAGATTTGTTTTAAACAGAAGTTTTATTGCCACTTATTATTCCCTCAACATCACTGAGAACAGGTCTAGAGGGCAAGGAGAGTACCTGAGAATGTCAGCTGGGGCTGACACCAACTTGCAGGAGGGTGATTAGAAGCTGCTTCCAGAGTTCCCCAGAGGAGAGGTGTTGTGGTCAGGGCTTACAAAGGAAAGGACTTAATATAAGGCACATAATTCATTAAATTATTTATAACATTCACCGAAAGAGTCAAATGCAGAAGAGTGCAAGAGATCTGTCCACTCACTAGAGACCCAAAGAATCCTGCTGAGGGACTGGATTCCAAGGCAAGGCCTTGCACAAGTCCAGTCAGAGGCTCAGAGCTCATAGACAATGTCTCATGCAAGTCTGTGCCAAGGATCTACACTGGAAAGGTCCAAAGGTCAGTGATGGGAGCCAGAAAGTCTGCACCAAAAGGATGGAGGATTTGTGTCAGCAGGCTGAGGGTTCTGCACTAGAGTCAGGAGGCAACACTCAAAGTAAGGGCTGGAGCTCCCCATAAAACAATCACAGCCCATCCTCTGTGACAGCAAGGAACTGCGCTCCCCGATGATAGGAGCTGAGTTCACATCAGCAAAGTCAATGTGACAAACTTCTCCAGGAGGATCAATGGCATACCATCTTCCCTTCCAGTTCTCCTTTCATTCTATTTGTAACAATCCTCAAGTGGGCCACGCATACCCAGCACAGACTAATACAGCTCAGCTGGGTGTTACAAGTTGCTCATTAGTTACTCCACCATAGGAAGACAACAGATTCTACCCCAGGTGCTGATTGGTAGTAAAGGTGTGTAAGAAAGGGGAAGAAGAAGGAAGAACCAAAGGGAGACTTGAGTCCTGGGGAAAGAGAAATGGGCAAATGGAACACATGAGACACAGCTGTCAGAAGACCTTCTGAATCGGGGTTACCTTTGGCAGCTGTATGCCTTTCTCACAGATGTGGTGTACAGACGTGCTTTCTGATAAGTTATGGCCCTAGTATGAATATCTGAATTATTATGGTGGTCATCTAATATGGCTGAAGCCCTTAAAAAACCAGCTTATCTTCCCAGAGAACACTTCTCCACTTCTTCTCCAACTCAGTCCAGGATATAGTTTCCTTTCACCTTTCCTGCCACTTCAGGGAAGGCTCCAATCAGCTCCTCAGGTATATCTAAGCATCCCCCTCAAACCTCAGCCCTGGCGAAAGGCCATAAAAGCTTCAGCCTCCCTTTGTTCCAATCCAGAGATTTCCTTATCTTCCCAAATTCTCTCCATATCCTTCAAGATAGTGAAGCCCCTTTCCCTTTTTCCTTCTGCCTGTTTCTCTGCTGCAACACTGTTAAAACCTATCAGTTTCCTTACTTAAGTATATAGAGTTACCAACAGGAGATGGACACAGGAGTGGCAGTATTCAGTAGACTATGCACACCACAGCCATGTTCAGCAAAGCCCTACCCTGTCCTCTTCACTCTGGGAACTCATCCTGAAGTTCTACATTCCAAAGGTGCTGCAGTAGAGTCCTGGACAAGAAGTTGCCTAGGCCTGGGCAGATGTAATAATGTGAAGGAAGAGCTAAAGCTTTCCCGTTGGGGAAGACCACCCTTTGGTCTTAAGTTTTCATAGGAGAAAATGAGAGCTAGTGATAACAGTTCGGAATGGTTTCTCAGGGACTCTGAATGTCCCTAAGTGAAAACATCACTAAGTGAAAAAAACAGTTGGCCTCTCTTCTTGCCCATCCTGCTGTACATTCTTACCTCCAAGTGCACTCCCAGTGGCTAATGGAGAGGAAAGGGGAGCCATACATTTCTCTGGTGCCTGTCAAGAATCCTCTGAAGATAATCCCCCTGTTTCTTTCAATTTCCCATTCTTTTATTTGTTATCTCAGAGTAACAACAAGAATTTGAGAATGAAAAGCCCTTTTGGAATAAAAGAGAGCAAGCAGAGGGTACTGGCAAACAGGATGAAAGAGACACAAAAGGGAAGAATGTTTCTTTTGAAAGCAGATTTGCAAGTACCATTATGGAGCTAAGACTTTTTAAATGGACCAGATCAAACATGCATTTTTTCCCCCTTTAAGAATCAGGGAATTCACCGAGATAAAGACTGCAAGTACCTCCCACTGCCTTGTGCCCGTTGGCTGCACACTAGGGGCTCAGTTTACTGATAGAAACTGTAGTTTAAAATCTGCCAAATGAATCAAGTATCATTTTCCTATGTAAATAAAATGATGGTGATGAATAATTCAGGAGCTAGGCCAGGACATTTGCATGCATTCATCATGGACACAGATGCATACTACAGTATGTCTCTCTCAAGATGTTTTCTGATATTTATGAAAACAATTCATAAAATTAGATCTCATTAGTTCTAGATTAGCACTTGACATTTGTCAGACTAATAACTCTGGTTGCTAGAGGGGATACCCTAAGTTCCAATAGTATTTAATAGCTCCTTATAGTGGTGACGACTGCTTAGTAGAAGTCCCTTTGTTTCTTTACAGAGATGGCGACGTGCTTGTGGAAATAGACTTTTATCTGGCTTGTTAAGCAACACACCCACTTCTGTTAGAAACTGGTCTTTTGTTCATTTTCATATCTAAAAACAATTATGACAGATAAAGCATCCTAGAAGACATCGATGAACATAATCATAGTGCTTCTCAACCTTTGGATTTCTGTGCTTCCCCAGACCAACATCAACTGCAGATGTTGTCCTCCATGCTAATCCAGTCCTGACTCAGTGGAGGAGAAGCCTATCTATTGATCTATTTCTTTGGGGGGAACAGGGAATTGAACTCAGGCCCTTGCACTTGCCAGGCAAGTGCTTATTCTACTGAGCCAAGCCCTTAGCCTGGTGTTTCATCATGCACTCAACATGATTTTTAGAGAGTTGTTTTCACTTACATCTTTTCATTCCCATGGTCACTCTAGATCTGATACATTATATTGGTAGGAGGTTCAAATTATGCTCATGGGTATGCCATGAATACTATAATAAACAGAATTCTAAGTGGGGAATGTACATATTTTAGAGTACTTTCAAAACTATCAGCATGAGACTTAAAAGTCACTATATCTGCAACTTTATTTTAATTTCCAAGATAATGGTTCATGGTTAGAATGAAATCCTTCAAGCATAAACGATTTTAGAGGCAGCTGTCCATCCAAAAGCTCTTTATGACCAGGGAATCATGGTATCTAAAATATCATGAACAGACACTAATTCCTTTAAGTTATATTTTTAATAAAAACATATTTGCCATGTTTTTAAGCATAGAATTCTGAAGGTTTTTGTGTTTCAGTATAGACATCCTTGATACAAATGCCACAATTGTCACCTGATACTACTCTATCAACAGAAGTCACTGGGACTATCACGGTGTGTTTTGTGCTGCCTGAAGAGTTTCTAATGAAGTGTATAATCTGAATGCAACATTAGATGACTCAGGAGAAAGGCCACAGCAGCACTGGAGAATCTCATGTGTAGATGAAACAGTGAAAGCTTGATGGGAACTGCAGAACAGGATTAGGTCCCAAGGATTGCCACCCACAGCCGAGTGGAGGCAGAAGAGATGGGCTGGCACACAAGACAGCTGGACGGTGAAACCAAGAACAAGACCACAGAAGCCAAGCACTTTACATGAAAAAGCTGTCACCAGCATCCGGAGGCCCCCGGATAAAGCAGCAAGCAGGACTCCAGAAATGAAGCTGGGGCCAGCAAGGGTACATGGAGCCTCGGAGGGGTGACTATGTGGAGATCAGTCTTCCTCCACAAAGGAGGAAGTAAGACAGCTGGGAGGCAAACATGAAGCAGGGACATGGGGCTGCCTGGACTTTTGCAGAAACTGACCCTGGGGCCACATCACTGTGCAGGATGCTCATCAGGAATGCTCTCTGGAATGGCAAGAACAATTCAAGGATGATGAGATGCCTGTAGACTCCAGTGGGATTGTTTCCTTTTGGGAACAAACGGGCCACTTCCTCCATTACCACTTGTGTGGCCAGCTCTAAAGTATGTGGCCTTGGTCCAGGTGGTTCTTGGGAGCTGAGAGGCCCTGTGAGTTCTGAGAACTGCAGGTGGTGTACTAACTGAAGTTCTTGGCAGCTGCGCTGCAAACCCTTAAGGGGTCTTAAGGTGGGAGTCTCCCACTCAAGCATGTTAGGAACCTTGTCCATGGGACGATGAGTTCCTGCAGCTTGTTCAGGCACATCTGGATGTTGTTTCTTATTAGAGAGGGCACTCACCTGACTTCCTGTGTGGTTTTAATCTAGTTCTAGCACACTCTAAGCTCCCTGTGGGTAAGGACAGCAGCTCATTTGCATGCTTGGTACTTTCTGCAGTGCCTATCGGGTTATTAGAGGAATAATGTGTACTACAGAATGTCAAGCATCGGGTGGGAGCCAAGAAAGCCAGGCTAATGCACCCATGGGAACATATTCTTTCCATGTAAGTTTCCAGGGTGCTAGGATCAAGGTTTAAACTGCAAGCATAAACACAATTCTCACGTGGACAATGTTCACAGCAGATTCTAAAAAGGACTGAGGACGCAGGTTTTCTGTTATCTTGTTTTACCCCCCAACTCCAACCCTGTGGGAGAAGCTTTTGAGAGGCCAAAAAGAGAAGATTTATGCAAAATAAGGCCCAAAAGGAAACAGACTGGAGGCCGAACTAGCTCCCTCTGTTCCAAATCGTCCTTCTCAGCAGAGCTGTTTCTGGGAAGAGACGCACCACCGTGGAGGCCACTGGCTGGGGTCCCAGGGATTCATCCAGCCTCCCCAGGCTCCTTTCTGCTGCAGAGATGCTGGAAGGGGGACAAGCTTGCCTCTGCATTCTCCATCACGCTGCACAATTCATTAACTATTTCTCTAACAAGAGAACGGCTCCCATGAAATATTTATTCATTTTTAAGTGCTGCCCATCTATTATAAAGCAGTACCCTTTCATTATATTTTTGTGCTTCCGTTTTTGTGTTCTTAGCGGCTGGCACATTTTGAGCACTACCGGGTTTTTTGCCTGGGGTATTCTCTCCCTGTAGTCATGTTCATTATTATCTTCTTGTGGTAATCAAGCTTTAAAAAATGTTACCAAAATTCAGCTAGTGGAGAACAATAGGCTTCTGAGTCAAATTAGCCCAGAGGAGACAGAGACTGAGCTCTCTGTCTCTGTCTCTGTCTTTCTCTCTCTCTCTCTTTTTCCTCATTCCTTCATAAGGGAGTTTAATGAGACCCTAGTGCCAAGGTCAAGCCCCAGTGTCTGTGTGTCTGTGCAGCAGGAAGCCTTGGCCTCCCAGGCTGGCATGCACACAGCACCCTGTGCATCCTTATCTGTGGTCCACGCAGTTTGTCACCCCTACCCTTCTTGTGGAGTCCGATGCTTGTAGGGTGGGACATGGAACTGCATTTTCCAGAACTACTGACTCTGAGTATCCCAGTAAGAGACTGTATAAAAGCCATGTGGCGAGAGCTGGGTATAAAGGGAAGGGCAACAAGCCAATAGGTACACCTCTGGCAGAGGCAGTGGCTGGCAAGGGGGCCCTGAGTTTCTCCTGGGGAACTCTATGAGTTGCTACTTTGAAATGGCAGGTGGCTGAGACAGGGGACTTAACTCATGACAGTGGGACTTGTTGTGCCCCTATGGATGCTGGCTCATTTTGTGTTGGTAGGCATTCCCTGCCTCATGCTCTTCTGCCATCCCCATGCTGTGGAAGGCACTCCATGCTGAGTGAGTCTATTTCCCTGCTCAAACACTGGCCAGTATGCTGCTCTGAGTGCACCTACAGGAAGAAAAGACCCAAGTTCAGAGGCACCAGGACAACTCCAAGATGACTCAGTGATAGGCGGAAGATAGAGAGGGACAGAAAGCAGTTAGGATCTCTTGAGGACAAAGTATAAAGCATACTTTAACTCTAGCACCTGTCAACCTTGAGGCAGAAGCAAAGTCTCAGGCTCCTAAACACTTCATGGCAACGCCCCTTTCCACAAAGCTGCAAAGGGAAAAGAGCTGAAAAGTCACAGCACCTCAGGGGGGCAGCACCAGACATCAGAGGCTCTCCTGGGAGCTAGGGAATCACTTCTACCTCCTAGCTCCAGCCCAAGATCCACTTATAATCTACTGCAAGGATTGAATATTGTTCATTGCAGGGGTTTGTTGTTGTTTTCTTTATAACAGGGAAAAACAATCACATTTTTTTCAAAGATAGAAAAAATGCAGAAATGTTGGGATGTCTTAGTCACTGTTAAACTTGTCTGTGCCATCTCTGCCCGGCCTGGTCTCCCCCCTACAGCCCTGCATGAGGCAATTTGTTAATTTTACAACTTTCTTATCTGCCTCTGGTTACTTGCTACTGTGGTCATGGTTGGTTGTGGCTTCCTCTTCGCAACTATGAAAACAATGTCAAAACAAAAAGCTCTTCTAGTTTTCCCCTTGTCAGCATTTGAGGCACTGGTATGGCTGTGGCCACTGTGTGATTAATTACTATGTTTTAGATGCTTGGAGCAGCTGGCATTCATTGCCCCACAGTGTCTTGTGATTATTATGGCCCACACTTCACAGCTGAGGTCTGCAGAGGGTACACAACTCCATGTCTACTCTACAGCCCCTGGCAAGTAGTGTTAAGGTCAGATCCAGGCTTCCAGCCAAGTGTGAATGTTCAGCTCTGCATCAGACACACAGTCTTGCATGTTGTCTACTACTCTGTTCCTGTTCCTGTTTTTGCTCTGTCTTGTCTGTCTATCTGTCTGCCTGTCTGTCTCTGAGTCTCTTGGACTATTATTTATTTACACAACTTTCCACACGATCAGCTAAGCTAGTTCTGTGCCACAAGTGACACCTGAGTCAAAACTGGTCTAATGTGAGCTCCTTGGTCTACTAAAATAGCAGAGCTCTCTTACTGGAAGGCCCATGCCATTTCCCACAAGTCTCAGCAATGTAGAAGGCTGGGAAATTGTCCTCATTAGCACTGTCCTGGCCCAAACCATCATGCTCTCACAGCACTCCTGCCTTGGACACAAAAGTGGGCACTGGACACCACAGCTGAAGTCCCTCCTCCTGGAACAGTGGCACCTCATAGGACTTGCAGTTCTTCTTTCTGTTATTCCTGATCATTTCTATCCTACCAAGAGCAAGGACATGCCCAAGTCAGAAAAATTCTAATCCTTTCCTTTCTCTTCCATAAAATGAACTTTAGTAAAGTACTTAGCTGGCAGATTTTGATCTCTTACTCTGTGCTCTGCTGTGTATTTTGATCTCAGCATAGGTAGGGTGCTTGTAGCCCTCCTCAGTGAGTGTGAGCTCCAGCTGTGACTGCAGATGTTGAAGCAGGGACATGAAGCTAGAGAGGATGAGAATGGAAGTAGGGACAAGTAAGTGATGCTGCAGCCTCTCTCTGTCCCTTGCATTATTTACTCTTCCCAGAACACTGTGGAGTGCTATGTATCATGCAAGGAGAGGCAGACTGTAGTAACAAATAGGTGCCTAAGAAAAATGGCTCAAGGCCAACAGAGTTCTGGCTCAGCAAAAGCAGTGGGCAGGTGAGCTGGAGGGTGCACACTTGCTGTACAGTGGCTTGGGGACTCAGGCTGACTGAGCTGCTGCTTTGTCAACACAGAATAAAAAAGTTTCCAAGGTTGCCATGGAAATCCTTTCCTTTCCAGATATGTACATAATGGAAAACTGGCTGGAGGAGAGCCACCCGGAGGGGTCTGATACATCACACCCAGAACAGAACACAGGGCTTCCGTTCAGGTCTCTGATGGAGCTCAGGCACGTGGCTTCACCAAGCCTTGGGGAGGTGGGAAACAATGCACGCACAGGAGGGATAGCACCAGCCAGGTGTATGTGTGGGCATTGGACTAACCCATTTCAAGGCTCAGGACACTGAGGCACAGTGAGAAGAAGCAGTATAAGGCTGCATATCTGGCACATATGTAGCAAACTCAAAGCCATTCCTGCACAGAAAGGAAGGCACATGGTGCCCCTCTCCACCAGAGCATGCTCTGTATTCTCCACTCTCCCTCTGGGGCAAAGGAAGGGTATTCACTGACCCTGGGAGCTACATTGTACCCAGGGCTCTCTCTCTGGAGTGGCTGATCAGGAGGTGGTAGGCACCCTTTCCACTTACCTGTGAACCCTGGGGTTATAACAGGATTGTGAGAGACCCAAGACTGATGCCATCCAGGCTGGTATGCTGTGTGGTTGACACCACACAGATCTCTCTGAGCTGTGCTTTCTGAGGCTTGATTCTTTGGGGACCATGTGAACACTACTGGCATTTGGAAGAGTTTTCCAGCATATTGTCTGGCCTCCAGAATAATGCAAGCTGAAGAAACATACATTTAGGAAGCTCTTTTGGACACATGGAGTGCTGTTCACACAGAGAACAAGCTCTTCAGGGAGACTAACTTGAGTTAGATAAGGGCACTGTTTCCTGAAACCCCGAGCTTTTTGGCCAAAGCGACCCTGTGCTGATGTTGTGGTGCAGAGCCTGTCCAGGGCGCCCATCCCCACTAATTCCCCACAATGCACATTACCGCAGTTGTGGGTCCCTTGAGTCCAGGCAAGCATGCATGCTCCCTCTCTCTTCTGCTCCACCGCCCAGGGATCTGGCATGTGGCGGCAAAGTTAGTGGCAGGTAGATAGACTTGGCAAGGACTGAGGGCACAGTAAGAGTCATTCTTTCAAATTATTAGAAGTACATTTGCAAGCCTGGTAAGTTACTTCTGGCCTAAGGCTGATCAGAAACACCTCAGAATTATTGTGGAAATGTAAATAATTCCCCTGAGAAAAATGTTCCCATCTGCCTCTCCAAGCATTCTGTTCTTTAGCTACAAACACAGCTGACTTGAAAAATGTGTCTCCTTCGGAATGAAGAACTGCAGGTGGTTCATAGGGCCTTCTGCAGAGAGTCCAGACTGTTTTCCATTTCTCTTTCTCCCAGAAATGAAGATAAGTTAGTGAGAGCAAACGATGATCCCTGATCCCACTCTGTGTCGTTCCAGGCCCCAGCCTGGGGTTGCTCCCGCCTTGTGCTCTTTGATGGCACCTGGAGTTCTCTCTAGTTTTGGAGTTGGATTCAGGCCTCCCACATGGGTGATGCTCCACTGAAAAGTGGTAGCGGTGCCATCGCCGCATGTTGACAGCAGCTGGCATCCATTAGGATGCTTCCGCAGTCTCAAAAGAAAATGATAATTCTCACATCAAGCCTGAGGAGAGTTGGTTTTCCTCATTTTAAGCTATTAAAATTAGCTCATGGTTTAGTCTTCAAGCAGCAAATATACTAGAAGCATAAATTACAGCAATCCCAAGTACCTGTGGACTCAGCCTACCGGGTACATACTAATGAAGGGCTCCCTTCCACGGGAGCAATGCACCTGGCTGCTCTCTAGCCTGAGCTGCTCCCCGAGGCACCTGCAGCTTGTGCATTTATAAGAATGCAGCAGGGCCAATTCTTCCAAATATAACATCAATTAGCTTTTATTTTCACAAATAAAACTCTCTCAGACATGCCTAGAGTACAGATGAAAACAAATGAATCATGTTAGGAAATGCAAGGATGGCAGTGTTTTGGGAACCTCAAGTCCAGCAGGGATTGTGACTTCGGTCTAATGCTGTGGATCTACACTCTCCTCTGGAGGGGAGCTATTCCTCAAAGAGAACAAATTCCCAAGCTTTGGAACCAGTAACCTCCATGTCGTACGCTTGGAGAATGGTGCCTTTGTAGGAGACTCTCCTGGAAGGGCCTAAGGGGCTCATATCCTGAGCTGGTAATTCCTGGAGCCCAAACCCTGTAAGGGGTGACCCTAGGAAGAACCAACCATGGTGCTCCTTAGACATGTGTAGTGCTTGGAGAGTTGATCCCTTTTTCAAGCCCGCTGGTCCACTCAGCTAAACCACTGACTGTCTTCACTCAGTAAGGTCATGGTAAAAATGTTTGGCTACCTTGTACAGCAGGACTCATTGTTCATCTCTGCCCTCACTTTGCATGGATGGTGCTGTCTCAGAGACCATATAGAGAATGATTTATCTGGTGTCTGCTGAAGTTTCCATCATAGATCATCCTGATGTCTGTGGAATTTTCCACTTTCTGAAACCCAGTGGCATTACTGCTAGCCCAGGGCTGGTAGAATTATAGGCATGGCACACCTGGAGCTCAAATTCCTGTTGTTGCTCTTGCTACCTGGTAAATGATAACTTTAGCCTGGGCTTTGGATTCTTCATTGGTAAGTTGAGACACCATATTAAAACTGTATGCAGGCTTAGATGGAATGAAGTAGCCATGAAAATGTGCATTAATGACTATTGTTATGACCCACTGATCCCTGGACACAGTGGAGAGAACCCCCATGGTGACTCCAAGAAGTTGTGGTCATGGTCTGACCTCCTGTGGTTGCCAGGTTGTTGACCTTTCATTTTCATTGTTACTTGCAAAGAGCAAGGCCATTCAGGTTGGCATGCCATGTGATTGGTGCCAAGATTTCTCTGAGCTGTGCCTGCTGGGGTGTGACTCTGTAGGAAACAAGTGAACACTATTGGTGTTTGGAAGAATTTTTCAGAATGTTGTCTGGGCTCTGCTTTGTGCTTGAGGAGACTTGCTCTTTCTCTCTTTCCAAATGGTTGATTCCAGCAGGAGCAATGCTGTAACCAATCTGTTCTGAGGGGTCTTCAGGACCAAGAAGACTAGCAGTGACCAACTGAAGAGAGTAGAGTGCTGATTAGGTAGGGCAGGAGGTAGAACAGATGGCATTCTTCCAACAACATGACTGTGCCTCAGACAGGAGGCAGTTTTCTTTAAAGAGTTTGCTTTCTCGTAGTATATCTTCTGTACAATAACATATACCCAGTTTGAGTAAACAGTTTGAAGGGTTTTGATCTGAATTTTGTATGATTATCTAGGCATTGTCCCTGGGCTGTTTCTGAGCATTGACCATGGTTCTTTAAGCACTGACCCTACATTTCTGTTTTATTTTCCATGAGGCACAGCAGTGTCCAAGGGCCTTTGTTGAAGCTAGAGGAGATTCATCTTCATGATTTTTTTTTTCACTTAACAGCCTTCTGGCTCCTTTTCCATCAAAGATACAGATATGGATGGGTGGGTGTGAATTCATGTGCCTGTGCCACTCCTCCAAATACCTACAGCCTCTCTCTGGCTTTTCTTCTCTATTCCTGAACTCTGATTTTTGTGTCAGTGTCTATACCACCAATTGGGCCCCACCTCATTGGTACCTGGTCCTCCAGGAGTGAGGATAGGCAGGGAAATTATTACTGTGTGCTGCAGTCTCCTGGGAGGAACAGCCCTTGCCACCAACTTGGAACAATCATGAAGAGCAATTGGTTCTCTAAAAGTCAAGTGGCACATGTGAAGGAGCTGGAACAGCCAGAAGTGGAAGGATATTGCATCAAAGACAGAAAAGGTGCAAAGATAAGCCTTTAAAAAACAACAAAAACAAAATTATGAGGTATGGGCTGCCAAATGAGGAGGACTGATATTTCTTTCCTTGAGACCTAGATGAATATGTGATACCTTCAGGGTGGAAGTCCTTACTACCAGGGCACCAAATGGACAGGCAAGGTGCTGACTCTGCATACACAGTAGGTGAGCTTTGAAAACATTACACCCACAAAGTTTCCATTAAAGGTTTTAATTGCAGGTAGACGCCTGAGTGTTTACAGTATGTTTCTTCAGTAGGAACTGGAAATGAAACACTAGCAAAATAGGCTCAAGATTACTTGTATTTCTTGATGAGGTGGTCTGTAGGGTAATCCTGACAATATTTATTTAATCATGAAATTCATTCAATTATGATGAAAATACTTGCATTTTCTGAAATTAAAAAGAAAAGTCTCTTTCTTTCTTTCTTTCTTTCTTTCTTTCTTTCTTTCTTTCTTTCTTTCAAACATCACACCCAGTGAAGAAAGCTGGTCACAAAGATCACATGAATCCACTTCTTGGAAATTTCCAGAAAACGATCTTCATGGCCAGATCAGTGCTTGCCTAAGGCTGTGGGTAGGATTGGGGATTGACTATACATGTCTCCGAGAGCTCTTAGGAGGACGGAGGATATGTTTCAAAATTAGATCATGGTATTTCCATAACCAGTTTTATATTATGTGATTTATACCACAATAAGGGTATATTTTAAAAAGTCACTGCATGCATAAAATTCTAGAGCTTTCCGTGTGAGTGTCTCTCTTGGAATATACCCAAGAATGTTGTAGAATTTAGAATAAGACAAATATGATCTGATGTTTGATATTCACTTTAGTAGTATTTTCCTAGTGCCTTTCCACGTGAAGCAAGAACATGCTAGGATCTGAATCAAAGTGTTACAGACAGGTTCTCTGAGTAGATATGAACAATTACTATAGCAGCACCACTGGTGGGTCGAATAGGGAGGGGAGGATAGAAGACGAGAGACAGACTTTCTAAGTGACTTGAAATTTTTGCATTGTATATTTATGAGTGAATCAGACTACATCATCCTAAAAATAAAATGTTCTGGTATAGATAAACCAAGAGAAGAACGAAAACAGGAGATTTTAAAAGGCATTTCCATTGAGAAGAGTTGCATCTCCACTTGGGCTCCAGGAATTACCAGCTCTGAGGAGTTGGTTTTCCTCATTTTAAGGTATAAAAATTAGCCCATGGATTATTCTTCAAGCAGCAAATATACTAGAAGCATAAATTACAGCAATCCCAAGTTCCTGTGGACTCAGCCTGCTGGGTACATACTAATGAAGGGCTCCCTTCCACGGGAGCAATGCACCTGGCTGCTCTCTAGCCTGAGTTGCTCCCTGAGCAACCTGAATAAAAGATGTTATTTTTAGAAGTGAAACATAAAGAAAGTTGGACTGTGTGATTGTAAGGCAGTGAATCCAGTGCAAAGGACCCAGCAGAGGAGTTAGTCCCTGGAGGAGTGCTAAGTTGAGACTAATCGATATTCCTTTCCTTGAAAGTTGGACCAAAGATTGTGTGGCCATAGAGTCTGGGTCATCTGTTCATCTTCATTTATGAAGCAATTCCTACTCCAGTAATGTGCCTAGGTTTTGAGGCATTAATTTCTAATTGACTTAAAACAGGTGATATAATGTGCTGACACTCCCAACAATGGGCTGGGGACAGAGGCAAAAGCACATGGCATTGTGACTAAATTGTCTTAGCTCTAAATTTAAATCCCAGCAGGACACTATAGTAGCAGACAGACTTCTTAGTCACTGAAGCCCTGATTTTGTCTTTCCTCTGTGAAATGGGATAATTCTTGAACCTGCTGACTGGTGGTTTCATTAGGCGGAAAGAGAATGGTGTGCAGAGAGGCATGGCACAAGGAACCCTAGCGGCATGTTGCTGCCTTTATTGAGGTGCCCAGGTGGTTTATTCTGCTGCTGAACCACTTGGTAACTGCTGCTCATTCTTTGCTTCTGAATCCAGACAGCTTCCTACATAGCATCTCATCTTGACTGTCAGTGTGAAAAGAGGCATTTCACTTCTCCTGAACATCAAACGTATGTGTTCACTTTCTGTGTGTTGGTTTGATATTAGGGATTAGAAAAATAAACCAGGCCCTTTTATTTTATTTTCCACTTTAACAAATTTTGCTTTCTATTACTTTCTGTTCTGCCAGTGTCATATCCGCATCAGCAGTGCCCTTGCTCTGGAACAGACAGCAGGTTCCCCAGGTCTTCCCAGGAAGTTCAGTGGGAAGCTGAACAAAGAGAGCTGCACAGGGTGTGGGAATCTCCCTACCTTGAGTAAAGAAAATCCCCATGGGAGGCTCAAACAATGATTAGGCACAAGATACAAATACAGGGATATTACTACCTGCTGCTAGTGAGTGTCAATGCCATTGATTGCTAACTGCCCTCTTATACCTGCTGAGCTGGAGCTGAAGAGCCCTCACCAGTGGGGGAGGCAGCCTACAGGAAAGGCATTGGATGGGCTTTTTCTCAATATAATAACTATTTGAAGCTCAGTATGTGCCTCCAAATAGATACTTGAAACTTGTATGTTCTAGGGTAACAAATTTCACAGTGATTGTTTCTTTTCATTCATCTTATTTTTTATTTAAAGAAATGATGCCTGCTTAGAGGTGACAGACAAATATACAAAGGCTTCAAGCCGCGTGATCCAACTACCTTTCTGTCCAGATGTTTGTTGGGAAAAAGCCCAGTCCACACAAAGACATTTATGCACATGGCTTCCATAGTAAGATGCAAAGAACATAGGTTTTAAACTAATCAATAAGTCTACTTAGACTTCCAAATGATCATCGCCATTTTCATATCACAAACTGAAGAAGGCTTGTGGTAAAGACTCTGATTTGTGGCTGTTATTGTTTTTCATTTAGGAGAGATTTAGAAAGGGTGCCTGGGATACCTCACCCACTCATAGCTCACAGACTGAATTCCTTCCCTTTATGTGGTTTGTTGCCAGCCTGTGGGACTGGTAGTAGAACAATGAGGTCATTTGCATATTCCGTTTTCATACGAGAATGGTCAATTGTCCCGTGGGGCTATTTGTTAGTTGGAAGCCCATTGATGATACTGACATCAATGTTTCTTCATGCACATGGAGCTCTCATTGTGAAATAGTGGTGGTAGTGGTGGTGATGGTGCTGGTGGTGGTGGTGGGGTGTGTGTGTGTGTGTGTGTGTGTGTGTGTGTGTTTGAATGTGTATCTATATGCAGGTTATTCCATTTATTGGATTATTTGGGGAATAAAAATGAGGTATATAACGCAGGACCATAATAATAAGTTGAGCTGTAAATGGCTATAGTCAAACAACTTCTTCAGATAGCTCACTATTATTGTGCAATGCTGGAATGTGTCGGATTGTGTCACTGAGTTCAGGTACCTAAAATGGTTTAATGACAAGGGAGTACCCGTCTTTGACAGGTCTAGACGAAAAAAGGGGGGTACAAAGGAAGAATCATGATGTGTGTGTATAAACAGTACAGTTAGGATAAATATGCTGAGCTTCTGCATAATTCTATGAGAAGCAAGATTTGCACTAACAGTGGTTGGACAAGATATTATGTTGGCTTCTAGTACTATGGACAACCACTAGGAAGATAACAAGATAAAAGCATTAATTATTGAATCTGTGACACAATTCAGCTATAAAAAAATAAGTATACAGCTACACTCTCCTAATTCACTGATTAGAGACATCTGCTATAATAATGTCTGTAAGTATAATATGTATGCACCTTGTAGGATACCAAAATATTATAAAAACAGTTTTCAGTGTATGAATTTATCAAATCTGTCCTGTCAATTTGTATTGAACTTTTCTCATTGCTGTCTGTTCTTCAATTAAAAATAAATAAATAAAAAGCAAATCAAATAATTGATTTTAGCACATAAAAATTTTTGAAATCAAACTATATGAAAGTTTTTGAAGCATGAGAAAGAGAAGAGGCGGAATCCCATTTCTTCTGGCTTGTTCTGCATTTTTTGGCCAGGCCTGGGCTTGCATAGAATGTGGGCAGGGCCACATCCTCCCGTATTCCTGGGTATCCCTAGGAGTGTGGATTCTCTCTTATTTCACGAAGGAGGAACAGAAAAACTGCTTTTGAGTGCCTACTGGGATCCACAATGCACCCAGATTGCGCGGCTCAGGAGAAATACAGAAACGTCTCTGCTCATGTGGAGGCTGACAGTCCAGATCCCGGTGCAAGTCAGGAAACACAGACTTCAGCGGAGGTCCCAGAGTTCCCAGTGCCTTGGCCTGATCTGTGAGTGTTGGAGCCACTTAGAGGAGGGGAACTGGGATGATCCAAGAAAATTGAACATTTTGTTACCCAATTTGAAAGTAATCCTCAAGCCGTGCCTCTGTGTTAAAGCCATTTAATTTATAATATAAGCCTCGTTTTATTCAAATATGTGTCTTTAGACCAACATCCCCATCCTCAAGGGAGAAACTGAATTCTTAAAAAAATGAGATCAGCACTTTACTCTAAAAATCACCTGTACAAATGCATCTCTTTTGGCTCAATTTCCAGCAATGAAGCTTCTATGTTTGTGCAGGTAATATGTTTCCCTTAAAAATAAAGTGAATTATAGCAAGCGTGCCAGTTTACTAAAACAAATAGACTGCAAAATTGAACTGTGGTCGATTGTTTTAAAGGAATACTCTATTGGAGAGAACCCATCCATCTCCAGCTTCCCTGAAACCTCACTGATAAGCTATAAATCCATTAGAAGATTCTCTCTTCTGCAATTTAGAACCAAGGTGTAAAAATATTTATACAGAAACCATGATGTTTGGGGATAATAGTTCTCAAGGAAGTGATTCATGTGTGCTGGCTCATCGGCGGACAGCTGTCGTCGAGCTCCATTTTAATTTCCGCATGATCTTTGTAATATTTATTGTACAAACAAACAGAAACCTGTGCATATTTACGCTAAACAGCGTGGCTTTTAATATGAGCAGGTGCATAAATCCATGCACTCTGAAAGAAGGGAGACGGGCAAAGTCCAGATAGGCAACGATCTTAGACATAATTTTCAATTAAAATGGAGTTGAGCGGAGGTGCATTACAATCATTTCTCATTTTTATATCAGCTCCCAACACAGGTAGGAGAGTTAAGTTCCAACTTACTACCTCATTGGGCTGTTTCCTAAAAGACTCACAGGCAAGTCCATTTGGCAAATTGAACAAAAGTGAGCTTACAGACATTATTATAGCAGATGTCTCCCCCCCCCCAATGACTGTCCAAGGTAGGAGGCTGAAGCTCCCAGCTATCTGGAGAGGCCTGGTTGAGGTTTCCCCATGTGAGCTGAGTGGAAGTTTCCACTTAAGACAATGCATGAGATAAAAATGGATTGCACCTGTGGTTGTTTCAGTGCTATACTGCTCTCAGTAACAAGAGCAAGATCAAATCAAAATTATTTTGTTTCCTGGATTTTTTCACTTGCAGTAATGCCTTGACACAAAAGAAATTTAATGAGATTCAGCCTCAATCATCAGAGTAAGATTACATGAGCATGCTCACTATTGCTTGGTTGCTTTGGGAGACAGGAAAACCTGATGCTCAGAGTAGGCACTCCAGGGTCCTAACCTACAGAGCTCCGAACCCAGCTCAGCTGCTCAACAGCTGACTGTGTGATTGTACAATAATAAGGTGACTGATCCAAGACCCTTTCCTCCACTGCAGAGTGGCTGTTTTACTTCTTCTTTTCCAGGAACTGGTGAAGATGCAATGCAGCATTAAAAATGTTGCTAGCAGATTAAGCAGCTTGTGTTACCTTGGGTGCCTTCTCTGCTTCCATAAAATGAGCCAAGGAAGCTAATTGCTCATGGTATTCCTGTCAGAGGTAGGGTCATGATCAGTAGTGTTGACCCAAAAATGGGTGCAATGTAGATGTCTTAGTTACTCTTCTGTCATTGCTGGGACAAACACCTGACACTCAAAATGAGGGAAGGAAAGATTTATTTAGCTCCCAGTTACTAAACAACCAGTGTCTCCTCAAGACACTGGAGGAGAGGCTGGGGTAATGCTGTGCCCAGGATGACCCAGTTTAATGGTTCATGCCTTTCTGGCCCTGCCCCTCAAGCCATTCATTGTTGCTCCAGCTGCATCTGCTCCACAACTTACATGAGATTTTGGGGGGCAGATGAAGCTGGAGGAGCATTGAGTGGCTTGAGGTTACCAAACATAACATTAGGCAATAGGAGAGGCTAATTATCATGTATAGACATGTATGGGAGGGCTATGTGGTGGACTGCCACATGGTGGGCAACTTGTTACACTCAATTGAACTGAACCAGTGTGATGGTGGGTATGCAAAGCCCACTTAAGGGTTGCAAGAGGCAAAACTGATGAAGAAAAGCTGCTGGTTCTCTTGAGCTGCTATTCCGCTGGACTACCTTGTCATGTCATGCTGTCTTTCCAGATGAACTTGACTGTTCTCATTGTATGAGGAGCTCATGACCCTGTTGTCATTAGGAATGGCTACAATTCTCTTTGGGGGAGCACTGGTCCTCACTTTGAACATTGCTTCCTGGCTCTGGAGGGGAAAGTGGTACACAGCTGAGTCTCATGGAAAAACTTGTCTTGTTGAATTTCCTGAAGGAACTTGGCTTTTCACATCCTTGGAGGAGCTCAGGGCTTCACTGATGCTGAGCATGGCTGTGGTGATTTTCAGAGGAGCTCAGTTCTTAGCTTGCACTGTGCTTTCTGGCTCTAGCTCAGATCCTAAGCCTGCTAGCACAGCTCCTTCATCCCTCTGGCAAAGACTTTCTAGCTTCCATCACTGACCTTGGGCCTTCCCAGCTCAGACCCATGACATAGGCCTTCATGAGACTTTGTCATGGGCTCTAGGCCTCAGTTATACTCCCAAGAGGCACTGTTATGAGCTCTAGGTCATCAGCTGGACATGGTGATGAGATCCATCCTTCTAATTATATTCTTTGGTCTTCAGTGTGTGCACAGATTTTCTTAAATCTTTGGGTGATTCATTATAAAACAATCTTATAAAATGTGTTTAGAATTGTATTGTTCTCCTTTGCAAAAGCTTAAACCATGACAGACTACATTAGGGAACAAGACAGAAAGATTAACAGGGCCAGGAGAAGAGAAGGACCTGGCTTCATTACAAATGAATCTCGTTCACCAGGCCAAGAGTTAGAACCAGGGCTGGTTACCTTTCCTTTCTTTCCTGCTTTCCTATAGTTCAACATCTGAGGAATTGTTTGAATAGTCTGTGGAGGAACCAAGTCAGGGCAGTACATTGAATCTGCACATAATAGGCACTTAATAAAGATCCCCCAGGAAAGTTTGAGTGCTATTGGCACTAAGATGCTAAGGTGTCTTCCATTAAGGACATGAGCCCTGACTCCCATGGCTATGAGTGGAAAACCTATGAGCCAGGTCCATTTATGGAGGGTCATTACTGGTCATAACTGAAACAAATGGTCAGATTCTTCAAGGAAACAGCAGATGACCCTTCAACATGGCGCTCACTCTTAGCAGCAGCGACTTTTCCTGGGGTGGAGGCCAGTTCCCAGGATTGTCAATAGAAAGAACACTGGGGCAGATCAGTCTCCTTCTTTGGGACACAAAGCTCTGTGTTAACTTGTTCAACCTGTTGCCCAGCATCTGCCAAGATCTGGGACAGGATGGTAAGGACAAACATAGTTCCTGTCCTGAGATTTTAATCAGGCAGAAGACAGGAGACAGGCCATGATTCTCAGTGTTCTGTTCACATGTAGAGTGACTGGCCCGGGCCCCATGGGTCATTATGCATTTTACAGGAGTTAGAGCAATCAGTTCTTATGTAGGCTCTGCAAAATTCTTATCACTCCCAGAATACAGATGAAAAAACTTACATATGGCACTGATGAGAAGAACTGTATCATTACTTTTACAATGTTAAAAGTTATGTGAGGCCGGATCAGAGAGGGAAAAGGGGCTTGGTGCCAACAGGAGGGCTGCTCAGTCATTTGAAGAACAAGGAAGATGGGGAGCAAAGCAAAAGGCCTCATCTCCCTGAGTGAAGAGCTGTTATATAATAGTTAATTGCACATCAATAAGAGCTGTTTGTGGGCACACATGAGGCCCAGAGTCCTGTTTGAGCAGAGCAAGTATAGTGTGGGGCCAGCTCAGAGGGGTGCCTAAACTGAGGTTGTGTTCTCACATGTTGACTGCTTCTATTCTTTTTTCAATCTGCAAATGCTTTCCCCAGATGTCCTGCTAGTTCAGATAAGTGGATGAGTTCAAGCAAAGGGAGCCTGGGAACTGTTCATGATAGCTGGGAAGATTTACAAAATTAGCACCAGTATCCTCTGTAAGGGTGATGGCCACATATCCTACCACAGAGTGTAACAAGCCTCCTGATGCCTCCTCCCAGTGGTCCACTAGGTCCAGCCCAGTATGGGGAGCATGGGAGGCTCCTTCTGGCCTGCAGACTGTTGACTGGTCTCGGAAACTTCTCACTTGCACTCTGCATACATGGCAAGGCAGTGCTGGGCAGGGATGGCTTCCTAGGAGCTCTTGTGCTGTGAGAGCGGCCCTGGCTTCAGATGGCAGTGCACGTTCACTGTCTTCAGCTGCACAGGGCTGCTGTGACCTGCAGAGCAGAGGACCTCCTAGCTCCTCATTGGTGTAGGCCCATCAGGAGTTTCCTTCTAGACACACTATCCTTGTCTGTTTGCTTACAGTAGGTCGAAGAGTAAGCTTTTGCTCCTTTCTCTGTCTCTAGACAGTGTCCTGGGTCACGGTTTCAAACTTGCACTTTCTGTGGTCCTCCTATAGGCAATGTTGTGTGTGAACAGCGCCTTCCTGGGTCAACATAGAGAATGCATGGAACCTGCCACTCTTCACAGAAGCTTTCATTCAGAGCTGCTACAACCTTGTGCTGCCCTCTCATGTGTCTCTAGAGGATGCCACTGGATGCAGTGTCCTTGTGCACAGACTGAAAATACTGCTGCAAAGCATGCATATTGCAACGTGCTTCTGAAGGCACCCACTCATACTATGGACAGCTTTGATCTCCCACACGGATTCAGAGAAATGCAACTCACACATGACTTAGCTCCACATGCATCACAGGACCTGGGACTGAACTGACCCCACGAGAAAAATAGTTACAGATTACTGAACTCTTTAACAGTTGCAATGAGATTGAGAGCAATCATTTCATGTTGGAAATAGAATATTGAATTGGTGGTACACAGAAGGAAAAACAAACACTATTGAGTAAAGGAAATACTGTTTTAAATAACTAGTATGTCCAATTCCAAACCTAGTGGGTTCTAAAAGAGTGAAGGGAAGGAAGATTTTGCACATGCTGCAATGTGTTCATGCCATTACCTTATTTAAAATAACAGTGTTTATCTGTTTAGGAAACAAGCTGCTATATTGAGAGCTAATTAATTTAGTAATTAGGAACATAAACTGCAAGCTCCTAGCAATCAGGGCTGTGTGTGCCATAAAAGAACATCCTGCCTTCTTAGAGAAACGTGTCAAGGCAAAGCAGTAAGCCACAAGGACGATTTTCTTCATACTTATAACTAGAGAATATCCTTAAACTCTAGCAATTACATGTGTGCCCAGAGTTCAGTGCTCTTTCTGCATGACTGGCTTATCTTGACTTTCTCTGATAGGAAAAGAAAAATTGGTTACATGAGAATTTGTGTTGGTTTGTCTTTCTGAAACCATTCACTGTCACCTGACTGCATTTAACCTAATGTTTTCCAGCAGAGAAGAAAGGAGACAAATAAAGGGGAGGAGAGGTGAGCGCAATGACCAGAAAAACTGTGTCCATCCATTTAGGATGAAAAACTTTGCTACTGTTTCCCCCTGGATGGCTTTTCACTGCACTTTTTACCTGGAACACCACATTTGTCTTGGCAAAGCTTACAGATCCACTCTTAGAGCATGGAGGCAGATTAATGTGTCTGACGGCTCCCAGGAGAAATCAGTTGAATGGCCTCTTCTCACACCAACTCAGAGCGGCTGTATCAGCCTAGGCAGGGGATGAGGTGGGCACTTGCTCTAGATCATGGTGAACCACACACAGCCAGGAGCCTCAAGTCCGTGCTGAAAACACAGCCTACATGGGAAAACAGCTTGTCCATTGATTTTTAACTTTCACCCCATCAACAGAGTGATAGACACATTTGCTTACATGCTGAAGACATTGTGACATATGCCAGCCACCAAGAAGCAGAGGGGGATGCTTTCTTCTTAGGGGTGATTGCTGAGTTCCTCAGACATTACTCTGTTATTTGACATTGAGTTTCCAATGAAATAAGTACATAATGCCTTGCAAGTTGGATTAAAATATTGGATTGTTATCTGAAAGCCATTATTTGATTAAAGTGACAAAATGTAGTACAGCTTTGGCAACTGGCAATGCACGTATTGCTGGGAAAATAATTACATGGCACCTGAGGATGTGGCTTAGTGCTTAACATGACTATTTTTCTAAGTCATGATGGGGATAGTGACATGGCTCTATCATCTCCCCTTTTCAGTGCCACACATTTGATAGGAAGTCGAAGGAGCAATTTTACATATGAAGTTTCTTTTACAAAAAGGAGAATATTTTTGGAACAAAATGGACTTGCTTCATTTTGATTAGTACTGTAGAAGGATGGAAGGTCTAGTAGTTTTGTTTGAAATCATTTGGAGAACAATTGAAATTATTTTCCCATAGTGTGTTTTGTGTCGTTCCACACTGGAACCCAGTCCATTCACTGTTCTTTATTTTTCACAGTCCAAAAAAAAAAAATGAAAATCACAGTGATGCCCAGCTACTTGTTGCCACCATTTCTTATTCTCCAATTAAATATACTAGAACAGCCTAGGTCCTACTGTCAGCATAACCTAGACTCCCACTAGGTGTTTGTCACTGCTTACTTCTGTGTCTTCCAAGGAATCAAACATCTTTTTGAGGTTCTGTTTTCTGCTTATAAGGTTGGAGTAATATGACATTATGCTGTAGGATTGGTTTGTTATAAGAGAAAAGGGAAGATGCATAGGAGACGTGTAAGCAACAAATGACACTCCAAAGAGTTGAAGGAATTATCACTTTCACTGTCTATCATTATCATTGTTTTACATATATTTATTGAGTATCTGCACTAGAACCCTGGATTTGGTGGCAGTGATGTCACATCCAATAGCACAGCACAGTAGCCACCCCCAAGGATGTTACATTCTCATAGAAAAGGAAGAAAAGGCAATGCATCCCTGATGATAACGCCAACTCTGATGGGAAGCGCTGGCAATGGGTGACCACAGTGGATGGCCACGGCAGTCTCTTGAAGGGAGACATTGAGCTGTGATGGAATGACAAAAGGGATAATGCTGGGACAGGGGGTGAACAGAATTCATAATAGATCAGAAGGAGCTGGGGTAAGTGGGCTTGGTTTATTTTAGAGAAAGAGAGGAGCTGGTAGTAGCTGGACCATTGCATATGGTGGTGTGAAGTTTAGCACAGAATTAGAGTAGCAGGTGGAAGCCATAGTGTTATTGGACACCATATCCATGCAGATAGCGTGGCATCCATCCCATGTGTGATGGGAAGGCAATGGGTATTAAACCAGAGATTCATGCTCAAGATTTTAAATTCACTAATCCTCTCTACTTTCTCCATGGAAAGAAGGGACAAGAAAAATTGAGTTGAGAGACTAATAAAGATGATCCAAGATGGTAATGGAAGATAGGGGTTCAAGCTATGGTAAGAAGAACCAAGGATATGATAATTTTTATGTGAAACTGGTGGTAAGACAGGAGCCAAGATTGGCGGCTTGGTTTAGGATGTGGATGTCTAGGTGAGAAAGACCATGCTCTGGGATGGTAGACACCTTGGCTAACATTTCTCATTCTCCTCTGCCTTATCAGAATGAATGTAGCATCAGCGGGTATGGCAGCCAAAACCTTCATGAAGTGAGGTCATAAGGAATTCAAGGCAACATCAGCTTTTCTGCAGTTGTGCTGCCAGAAGACGGTGGAGCAGGAGATGCAGAGAAAAGAGGGCTGAGGAAACGCTTTCCTTCATTTACATTGAGAAACACTAATTTATGCATGTTCTATGTAGTTGGGAGATCCAGAGGGGAGGGGAAATCAGGCAGGCAGGGAGAGGGAAAATTGCTATAGTGAGGTCCATGGTAGAAAAAGAGGTTTGGAGCCGGGCATGGTGGGCGCATGCCTGTAATCCCAGCACTCGGGAGGCTGAGGCAGGAGGATTGTTGTGAGTTCGAGACCAGCCTGAGCTACAAAGTGAGCTTAAGGCCAGCCTGAACTGCATAGTGAGACCCTGTCTCAAAAAGACAAAAAAAAAAAAAAAAAAAAAAAAAAAAAAAAAAAAAAAAAAAAAAAAAAAAAAAAGGAAAAAAGAAAAGAAAAAAAAAAGAAGAAAAAGAGGTTTGGGAAAAGAGGGAAGATCAAATAAACTGATTCAGGCTGGAAAGATGTGTGCAGGACAGTGGAAATTCTGTTCTGGCAGTTTTCACTTTCTTGGTGAAACAGGAGCAAGGGCAGCTGGGAGAAACACAGTGAAGGATTTGTTGGAGGTTTTAGTGGATACCAGGAGTTCCAAAGAAAATATCAGAGGGCGACAGAATTATATGTGATTTACAGGCACAGAAGTGTCCTTGATGGCAGTGAACTTAGATTAGCAAAACTTGTTAGCATACATGTATGTTCCATCAGTCACAGGTAGCACAAAGTAGACAGAAAACTAGATTTAATAACAGTTTAAATTTAGTTGAATAGTGTAATACAGATGTGGGACCCAAGAGGAGTATGGAGGGATTGTAAGAATTGACCAAGAAATGTTTTCCAAGTAAGACTGCAGAAGTGATGGGTCAGAGCCAGTACAGCTGTGGCAAAGTCTCAGGGCTAAAGTAGGGAGCACTGTCTGAATAGGAGCAGGGGAGGGAGGAAACCAAAGGCACTGGCTAGAGAAAAGATGCTTGAATCTGAGTTAACAGGGGGATTGCAATGACTGGTAATAATAGGTTCTGGGGGAGGCCAGGAAAGTGGCAAAAACAGTCTGACTAGAAGGCAAGATTATAGGAGGAGAGGGAACTAGGGAGGGAAGATACAGAGAATTCAATTTACATGTGGGAGTCGGGCAGGGTATAACATTGGTGCATGTTGGTAAGACTAACACAGATCCTAAGGTCCCCTTGCAGTTTGAACATGACATAAACTATACATTGAAATAGGGGCCCAATGTGGCTCCAATGTTTGTTTAAATGGAGCATTTTTCTTCACCCCCAGCTCTGTTCCTCCACTCGCAATAGTTCAGGGTCTTTGATGACCTTGCCACGTGCCTTCAAGCCACTCTGGGGCATTCCTCCTTGCTTGTGTCTGAAGGCAGCCAGCTCAGTCCAGTTCTACTGTGAGTGAAGTTTCTGGGAAGGGTGGAGCAAGTGGGCCCTTGGGGGTCTCTGGCTCTGACTCTAGCTGCTGCCCATGATTAGCGTGTTTTCCCAGCACCCTGCTTCTTTGTGGATAACCATTCCTCCTACACATCAGAGTGCAGCTTAGTACTTACTGCAGCTCATCCTAGAGTATTTTTATTATTTATTTTTCAAATAGTTTTATTGAGAAACAAATAGAAACAATTTCAAAACCAATTAGTAGTACAGTTTCAATAATTAGTATATTGCATATTGTTGTCTTCTTAGTGATTATTCATAGTATAAGATGCAGATATGATTTCCCTTTTCTAAAAATTTTATTTTATTTTATTGAGAGACAAATATCAATGAAACAGTTTCAAAGCTGAATAATAGGACACCTTAAATAATTAATATCTTTTACATTGTTATTTTCTTAGTAGTTATCCACATAGTACAAGAAGCAGACTTCCTTTTCTCCAATTTTTGATCTGCCCCAGAGTATTTTCAAATAACAGTGTGTAGCAGAGTTTTGTTATCCCAGGAACACATGCTGCTTTCTGACATTCTATAGGGTGCTTCATTTCCTAACAGCCCATTTTAGAGAAGAGGAGGCAGAGTTTTGAAAATTTTTTAGAGAACAAAAACAGTAAAAAAAAAAAGAGACGATAAGTGATTCCATGTCACTAAATAAAATGATAGGAGACTGATTTGAAGAGAGCTCTGTGAAGCTGAATGGGGATTATGTGGTGATTTAGGATTAGATCTTAAGATTTAATTATCCCAAATTTGAGCCCCAAACTTCACAACCCAAGTGGCCCATGGGAGAGTGAATATTCCCTTATGTAATTGTTGCTGACAATTACACACTGTCTATGGATATTCTATGATGATCCGTTATGTTTCTAATGGCATCATGCCTCTTGGTACTTCAGACACAGAGTGACGAAAGAAATACATTCTGTCAGTGGATTATCACGTCCCATTTACATTTATTTTCTAATTATTTTATTCATAAAAATTTATTGCTCCAACTAAGTGGCATGATATTTCTTTCTCACAAAGGGTTGAGTAATTTTCAGAGCCAGCTTCATAACTGGGTTCACTAGCACCACCTCTCCAATGCTGATGGGATCTGGGTAGGTAGCAGCTCCTCCACCACATCACTGTTGTGTCACCAGGTTACCTTGGTCTCCCAGCTGTGTCCATAAAAAGGGGGCCTCCAGTGAGAAGAAAAAGGCTCCTGTGAAGCTGGTGTGCCAGTTATGCATATTGGAATTGTACTGCATCTGAGCAGTGAGAAGGTGAGGAGAACAGGAAAGGGATGGGGATATGCATTTCCTTCAGGACCCAGAATTCTAGGTGAGCTATCAAATAGCAGAGAGTATGGTGCCCTCAAGAGGCATAATGCCTATGGGGAAGACTCCAATTTTCAGGGAGGAAAGCTTGGGTACAAAACTCAACAGATAAGAAGTGGAAGCACAATCATGACATTTTATGGATGTGTAGTGTAACCCCTTACTTAGGGTTAAGCCTGCAAGAGGCCTACTCCTGACACTTCTCAAAGGAAGTTATTTCAGCACTGTAGACAAGTTATATCATTCATAGGTAGTGATCAAGAGCCTTGAACCTCCTTTGTGAATGGGAAAGTAGACAAAGAGATGATGTAATAAATATGTGATAGGCTCTATCAACTTTCTAGCCCTACTACAAACTAAATGAAGACCAAAGGAAACATAGGCAGACATAGAAGACATATTTTGATCAGGGTGCTGTATCACTTAGGCCTACATCATGACAGAGGTGAGCTAAGGAAATATCTTTAAGCTGTGTGAAGAGTCCACAGAACCCAAAGTGACGGTAGAACTCCTGGGAGTTGATGCAGTGTCAGGTCATCTACATCATCAAGTCTGAGGAGTCAGAAGGAAGGGAGTAGTCCTTCCAGGTCCTGGTAAAGATGGGGGATGCCTAAGAGACAATCCCAGGTAAAGTCACATTCACTGTCAGTGTCCAAGAGAGGCAGCCAGAGCTCAGGGTTGAAATAATCTGGATTTGCTTTTCTTCATTCCTCCTGTCTCATTCTGGTACCACCATTGGCTGAGCCAGAGGTCAAAAGAGAATGATGATCCAGCTATGGAGGCTGACCAACGTGCCCTTGCGTGTCTGCTAGAGAAGAGAGGAGTTAGAGTTGCTCCATTGTTCTGTCTGTGATTGGTGTAAGCATAGAAAATGGGTGATTCAAGTCAGGTGTAAGAGATAGCATAGAAAATGGGTGATTCTTGGGCAGGGCCAGAGGGTTTAGTGCAACAAAATACCAAACCATTTCCCAGACAACAGTGCTGAGTATAGTAGTCCATAATACTAGTGGGTTATCCATAGGACGGGCAATGTTAGAAGTTATTGACTTGAGCTTTTTAAAGCTCAGCATTTTAATATGCTTTCCTTTTTATATCTCATTTTTATACTTTTCTGCTGGATGGTTAAGGCCAAGATAAAGCAAGACCTATATAACAAGAAATGTAGCTTTTATATCTGACGAGGTCAGTCAAATCCCGTCAGGATCTACCCTGAAACCCTGGAGTGCAGTTTGTAAATCCTTTGTCAGTATCGGCCATGTACATGAGTCACAGCCATTGCTTGACCAATTTATTCTCTGAGAAAGCCTGAGAGAATGTTTTCTCTCTATGTGACTCTCCTTAGGCACACTCTACATCATTGCTGCATCCACGTACCTACAATATATAAATGGTAATCAATGGAATACATATCTCTGACAAAACTAAACAAAAAAAGGGGATATAAATAAAGAACCATTTTGTATCTGTATATACAGAATACTTAGGCTAAATATACAGCTACTTTCTCTTAATACAATGAGAAGAAACATTGATAGTAATAGTGTTTGGACAGAATATTATGTCTGCATCTTGTACTATGAATAACTGCTACAGGACAGCATGCAATGTATTAATTATTAAAACTGTCCTATTAATCAGTTTTGAAACTGTCTCATTGCTATTAGTTTATCAATAAAATTAATAAAAATAAAAATAGCCTGCACTCCTGGCCTGTCTCTGCTGGGCCACAAGTCTCCTTCTGTTGTGTTTTCAAGGGAGCCACCATTGAGCCACTTATCTACCACCTTGGCACCTTCCATTGTGTTTGTGATAGGTACATGCACATGTATACAAGAAGAGAAACATCATAATGACCTTTGAGAATTGTGGGGATTGTTTTAATTTTTATAAGATCTTCATTTTTTTTCTTTTTCTTTTTAAATGTATTTGGTTGTTACAGGGTCTCAGTATGCATCATGGACTCATAATGATCCTGCTGTTTTCAGCCTCCCCAGTGCTGGCTTAATAGGTTTACCCCACTATGCCTGGACTCTGTGGCCTGCTCAGCCTGTTCTGGGGGCATGGCTCATGCCATATGTGGTGCTCTTGATTGAACCCCTGTCTCTGTGCTTGCCTAAGTTTGCCTGAGCAGGAGCTTTAGTCTGTTGAGGTATCTCGCTGGCCCTAAGGTCTTCCTTCTTTATGCCCAATGGAAGAAATCACATGATTTGGACACTCTGTGAAGCTTCTCCATGCTCTAAAAGCATGGTCAGGACTCCTGAGCCAAGCAAGAAAAGAAATTAGATCTCCATTTTCTGCTTAGTACCTTTGCTGTGTCCCATTTCTTTAGCCTGCCCCTTCCCGGCTTTGCAGTCCCAGTACTCAGCATTCCCCATTGTATAGATTTTATTGTGCAGAGCCTTTGGTTCTTCTGAGTTTCTCCATGATGTGAATGTTTTCCCTAATCACCACCTCCACACTCAGCCAGCAGCACAGCCCATCCCACCGCTGGCACTGAAGATAGCTCCATCTTTCAGGGGAAAATCACACCACTGATTTTAAACCTGAATTCCTTGGCAACCTCATGGTATAGTAAATGAATTTCCCAAGTCAATGAGTTTCTGAGAGCTTAAGAAACCATAGATCACATGTACTTTATGTACGCAACTCTCCCTATGCTGTAGGCTCTCTGTCTTTCCATCAATCAATCAAAGTCCAAAGCACAGAGCAGGGACTGAGTACAAATCAGAGAAGAGACCAGGAATCCTAAGAAAATTGGAGACAGCAAAAGAATTGGGAAATGTTTGCTTTTGGCCATCCCAGGAGCCCACCATCAAAGACTGGACTCAAGCCCAAAAACTGCAGCAATATGGGCCAAATTCAGGCGATTTTAGTTTAGTGACTTATTGAAAATGTGGTAGTTTTCTGGCTATGACCTCTGCTGGTCCCTTGGGCTTACATGTCACCTTCACCTGAGGCAATCAAGAAAACCTGATATTGGAAGAACTGGAGTAGAGAGAAATGGTAAATATAGACCAATTACAACTGTGAAGATTATTACCAGAATATAAAAAGTATACAATTTTTAAAAATCTTTTATTTATTTGGTACAGAGTCTTACTTTGTAGCTTGGACTCATAGTGATCCTCCTGTCTCAGCCTCCCCAGCTCTGGGATTACAGGCATGTGCCACTACACCTGGTTTTGGTGGGCAGCACAGTGGAGCTGGCACAGCATGTGGTACCTGGAATGGAATCTTGTTCTTGTGCTTGCCAGGCAGGCGTTTAGACCACTGAGCTATCTTCGCAGCCCCACAATTATGTTTTTATCTTAAAACAAAACAAAACAAACAAAACAGGATGCCTTTTGGAGAGGGATAGCCCATTCTAGAACTAGTAAGGGGTCAAAAGGCTCTCTGGCAATGCAAAGATTCAGACCCACAAAGCCAAAATGTCCTGACATGCTGAGGAGGAAGCTCAGTAGGACCCATTAGGACTCATGCTGTCATGAATGGCCCATGCATAAGAGTTACCTCCTCCATGTCTTGATCCCAGGCATCAAGATCCAGAAGGCCACTGGGAGGCTTTGCTCTCTTGTTCTAACAGGAGGCAGAGCTGCCAGGTAGGTAGCTTCATGGTCTCCTAGTGCCCTCACTGAGCAGCATCTATCCTGGGCTCCTGCTTGGTGGTCAGTCCCTCCCCAGGTGGACACTCTCCATCTCCATTCTATTATTATTATTATTATTATTATTATTATTATTATTATTATTTATTTATTTATTTATTTATTTTGCAGAACCAGGGATTGAACTCAGGCCCTTACACTTGCCAGGAAAGCGCTTATTCAACTGAGCCATCTCCCCGCCCCCGCCCCCGCCCCTGCCCCCCCATTCCATCTTTAGCAGTCACTTCCTGGTTTGGCTGAGTCAGAGGAGGAAGTTCCTGCTACTCTTATGATTTCTGATGTGGAGGCAGAGCTGTCTAGTGAGGCAGGGACCATGCCTGCTGTTGTGACATGGATGTGTATTGCTCTGAGATCCCCTGTGTTCTGCCTCTCCAGCCCTCAGGCGGGGAGGGCTGTACTTTCCAGCTCTCAGTGTCAGATCCAGCCCTGTCTCTTGCATCTCCCTGCAGATGAGGAAGCTTTTCCACCTATACCTCTTGGCTTGCCTCCCTCTGCTAGCTCCTTATTGCTTCCATAGCCAGCACATACTCTCCTTGTCCTTCCATAGGAGAAAAGCTTCTAGACAAAAGACTGAGACCATGCAATGGTGAGCCCAGTGCTGCTGGGGTTTGGAGCACAGCTTGTGTGGTCCCTCCATGCTGTTCATCAGCAATCTGTGGAAGGAAAACTAAAGCCCTTGTGATTAACTTCATTGTCTCTGAGACTCACCATAGGAGTCAGATTTCAGTGCTCAGTGGAGACAAAAGTTGTTTATATTTTATTCCTGTGTTTTCTCTCCTGATATCTAGATAGCTAGTTTAGTACTTGTAATTGAAACCTAAACTGTCAAGTTGGATGTCATGGAGCCCCTTGTGAGGCAAGGAGGAGAGTGGGTACCTGGGATTTATAACCCCTGATCCATAATCACCTTGACAGAGTAATAAAAGCAACATTGCTATTGCTAGGGCTGGCCTAGCAATAGAGGGAGAGCTCATGGGACAAGACCTCTGTATGCAAAGCCAAGTTTCATTCATGCTCTTTGGGCCACAAGGTGATGCACTTGAATCCTCCTGCTTTTCTTATGCTAAAGTGTTTCCAATCTGCTTAAAAAGCCTTCATCAGGGCACTCAACAATTGGCTGTTGATGGGAATCCCACAGTGCAGCAAGGCAACAAAGAGCATATCTGGAAGATACAGGGAACATCCTGGAAATATCCTGAGGACAGACTCAGCCTGAAAATCCCACTCTAGCCATGTGCAGCATCGGGAGGAGTGCTGTCACTCTGGATGCTTCCTCAGCTCTTAGTCCTTTCCCATCTCTCAGGCTCCTCTGCCCTGATCTATCTGAAATATCAAGGGGGAGGCTACAGCTCCCACACAGTTCTACAGCAACATCTTCTTGGGCTGTGGGTAAGTGCCAAGAAATGCCTGGCTGAGGGCTGGTTCTGCTCTGACCCCCCTCTCTATCTTGACTGTCTTACAACCTGCTCCTGCAGATCTGGTTTCTAGATGCCCAGTGCTGTAAGCATTGCTTTCCTAATGCCACTCTCTTTCCCCCGATTATCCCCAAATGCTGTTCCAACCTGGAGTTCATTGCAAGGAGATAACAAGCCCATGTGATGTGGGCAGAAGTCACTGGGTTAATCTAGAAAGCAGCTCAAGAGGCCCTTGTCTATAAGAGAGAAGTAAGTGACTCTTGACTGCTGGGGCCTTTATTCAGTCGATTGCCACTGCACTGGTGCTGTCTTCCAGGGTCTCCAATGTGGGGATGGTGGGCGGATAAGTACCAACACCTGTTGACCCTGACAAAGGACATTCTTACCTAAGTTCCTCCTCTCACACTTCCACCTTTCCCATGAACAATCAGTTCCTAGAAGCCCTGATTTGTTTTTCTTCCATTTGCTTAGCATTTGTTTTCATCAGCCACACTAAAAATACAATTCCTGAAAAGGCTCCATCTCTCTTCCCACAATGGCCTTTGAGGAGGCACCCCAGCCCTGAAATGCATGAAACAGATCAAACGCTGGAAAAATGGCTCTGAGAAGGTTTGGGAGGCAGCTTATTATACTGGTAGGCTTTGACCAGGATTTCTCCAAAGGAGTCAGCCCCGCCTGGTGGGACTTTGGGGCTTTTAACAGGAAAGTGAGCCTGGAGGTACACAGGCAAATCTGGTGTATGTGACTGGAGGTTTGGATGACATCATGGGTTGCCAAGGGAGTCTGCATAGCACAGTTATGTTACAAGGCCATCAGTTAGACAGGCACGAGTTACACAAAGGAAGAGGTGCTCTATTCTATTGGAAGTTACATCTCAGGGTAACCAGTTTCAAAGGCAGCAGACAGGAGTTTACATAAAGGGGAAAGCGTTCTGTTAACGGGCCTGCCAAATATGTCGGCTTGGCCTTGGTGGGTGTCCTGAGTATGCTTTTGATTAAAATTTGATTTTTCTTCTTCAGTCTTATCCCAGAGGCTGGCAGGAAGAAGGGTCTACAAGGGTTTGAAGGTGATGCTGATAACACAACACTCCCAAATATTTCCTGCTCTGTAATCCATCCAATCTCTGACAGTCCCCCTTTGATGAGGGGACTGTCTCCATGTTGCCCAGAGAATGGAAGGATATTGGATACTGTGGCTTTGGATAATAGGAGCAGTTAACTGTTCTACTTCCATTGCTCTGATATGACTTGTGACAAAGAATCAATGTTTTAGATGAATCACAGATATTCTCTGTCTTTCTGGGCTCTTCCATCCCGAGTCTTTAAACCCCATGCTTGCTACAAAGTGATCTACTTGTCTTAGTTCACTGATTTGGACAAATTACCACCTAATTTACCTGGCCAAATTGCACTTTATGTAAAGACAACTTTGGGACTCCAGAGTTGGAATAAAGATTAGTAAAGACATTTGAGACTCAGATGGGGGAAAAGAAAAGAAAGAAAGAGTAGCCTATTTAGAGCTTCCTTCATCTGACCATGAGCAGCTGCTTCTGGAATATATGGAAGGCACAAAGTTCCTATTCATGATGGGTTTGTTTCTAGGAGAGAGGCCGAGAGTCTCCCTTCAGGAGCATTTCATGTCTATGAGAAGGATGGAAGACACTTGCATAAACCATCAAATTTTCACTCATTTGTACCTTCACTTTTCAAAAAAACTTTTGTCATAATGATACAAACTTCCTATTCTTCTCATAACAGCATTTTCTGCCCTTTCTTTTTCTGATGTGAGGAAGCAGCACAGAATCCATCCTATGCTACTGTCTGGTTTCAATGTACTTTTTGGTTCTAAACTAGCATGTGACAGCTGCTCAATAATGTGCCTGTGTGACAATTTGTATGTTAACCATAGAGTGTGATAATCATATGACCCACATGACAAAAATATGATCTTGCATATCCTTTCAAAATACTTATAAAAGTACTTTACCATAAATAAAAAATATATATTGCCACCCTAGGGTTGGCACATTGTTCTTTGGTCACCACCTTAAGATTAGCGCATGTTCTTTGTATCAAATTCCTTGTGGCATCTAAGATGAAGCCTCTGGCTGCACCCACCCCAGTTCAGTCTTCTGGCTCAATGCTTATGGACTCTGCCCTGAGTACTGCTCTTTGAAGCACTGACGGTGGAGCTCATGGACTGTCTGCCATTATCACACTGCCCTCCAAAGTGCCTTGTCTGGCTCTGAAGCTGTAGAGTCTCAAGATCGTCTTGACTTCCAGTACTCAGTCACTAGATCATTGAGTTTCAGTGAGGCTTCTGTTCTCAGTGCATGTTGGCCAGGTAGAAGGAAGATCCTATACCACTGATACTACCTCTAGCTTCCAGCTTTCTTCATGGGTGAGATCCTCTCTACCTTGCTGTGAATGTGGTAAATACTCAATACATTGTTGCATTCCAGATATTTCTCAACTCCTGGGATCTTTATTTGGTAGATGCATCAATTCCTTTGGCTCTTCCAATTCTTAGGGTGGCCTAACTCAGAGGGCCTTTTGACTTTGGGAGTGGCCTCTGTGTCTTTTATTGTAAATGCATTTCGTACATGGTCTCACTTCACAGCTTGAACTCATAGTGATCCTCCTGTTTCCAGCCTCCCTACAGTGGACTTACAGGTGTGCGCCCCCATGCCCACTTGTAAGTGGCTGGTTCAGCGGTCCTGGGGGTGGGACTGGTGCAGCATGTGGTGTTGGGGAATGAATTCTGTCCCTGCACTTGCCTAAGTGGGTGCTTAATCCACCGAGCTATCTCACTGGCTCTACACTTTCCCTTTTGGCTTAGTGGTCCCATGTTCTCCAGACTGGGTTACTGTGAGTGATTCAGCGCTGAGTATTCCTATCTTTATGTGCCTTGCATACACAAGTGTTTTGTTTTGTTTTGTTAGTCTGTTCTCTCTTCAGTTTCATTTGCAGACCCTGCACATGGAACTTAAAAATGTGAGAGAAAAGTTTTTGCTTCCCAAAACAAGTTCTCATAGAGCTGATGATCTCAGTGGTGCAATAATCCTTCTCTATGGCAATAGTAGCCCTCTTTGTACTATAAAAATACATCTAAATAATTTGTCCCTGTTTTCTTAACTCTAGATTGGATTTTCTTTGACCATGCCCTTGTTACAGTGCCCAGGCAGATCTGGCCTTTACATCACTGACATAATGGACTGAGGATAGAGCAACCCATCTGCTAAGGTTGTTTGAATGTTACTATGCACTCTTTAGGTAAGTCAGATGCAGGAAATTTATTAAACTGTTCTTCCTCTTTTTTTTTTTTTTTTTTTTTTTTTGTATTTTAAGGAAGGGTATATAGGGTGTTCAAGTTCTCACTGCTAGATAGGACTTGTAGTGATCTGCCTGTATACAGCCTCCTAAGAGCTAGGATTACAGGTGCACTCCACCATGCCCAGTCACAATTACCAGCTCAGCATGCCCCGGGGGCGGGGCCAGCATGGCAGGCCCAGGGATCAAATCCCCAACTCCTGTGTCTGCTTGCAGGTGCTTTAATCCACTGAGCTATTTGGCCAGCCCTAAACTGTTCTTGAAGAACACACACACACACACACACACACACACACACACACATCCTCAAAACATTCCAAAGTTCAGTGAAACAAGATTACCACAGTGTCCAATTATGTCCTGCCATATCACATTGTAAAACCTATTTTGGCTGAAATGTGCAAGTCTTCTATGTTAACACATCATTCATGTGTCTCTAACATGATGATCCATTCATTGATCATCAGAATGGATCTGACTAATACTAACTCATTTGAACTTCAACACTTGGAAGTGTCCCTCGAAGTCATTGTCATTCTCAGCATCTTGTGGCTGGGGTCTGCAGGGAAGAATAATTTTGAATTTTTGTTATTTGTGGTTCTCTTGTGCTTCTTCTGCTTCATTAGGAAGCCCTCTTCAGTTAGGAGACTGTTTGAACACTGAAAGAGTAGGACTTAAGAACTTATTTTCCTGATTTGCATATTCATGTTGAAAAATGTTCACTATTCCAGCCACAAGTGATTAGCACAAGATTAAGAAAAAGTCAGAGCTCAAGGCCAGTGGGCCTCTTTCCCTTGTCCAGTCCTAGCTGCAGTACTGAACCTTGGCACTGGTCTGATGTGGCCTGTGGCACACACAGTGTTCTGAGTACATCTGCAATCCATGTACTTCCTAGCTCATGGAGGACATTTTAGCTTTTCTGGGGTTAAAAAAAATCAAAGCTCTAAACACAACTCAGGAAGCTATAAATCACTGAAGCATAATGTAGTCAGTCACTCACACAGAGGCTGTTGAGGGCACCTCTGATTGCCCACCCTCATCACTTGCCTAAAAAAACATGCAGGAGCCTTGGCATGGAGCTCCCTTGGGTACTCAGTAACTGAGCCTACTGGCCCATTAATTCTTAGCAGCCCCCAGTGCCCTCTGCTGCCCTTGAAGTATTGACAGTGTGACTTTGGAGACAGATCCAATTAACCAAAGTGATAGAATCTGACCTTTGCAAGATTGTTGTCTTGGCCTTGATTTGCTTAGGGGGAGAAAATATTCCCCTTTGTTTAAACATTAAATAGCAAATAAATAACATCTGGTGAATTTAGACTTTCAAAATAAAAACATTATAACAGCTGAGCCTGGTCAATCTCTTATTTGGAAAAGTGTTTGTATATATATTACACAGGCACACACAATTTTCTTCAACTCAGTTCTTCACAAGTCAGTTTTTTAATCATCTACTATGATAGTTCTCTGGGGCTATTTTAAATATTTGCAGATAGTTCTAATAGTCGAGAGAAACTAAACCAAAGATATTTCTCACTGGTTATTTTCAAAGACAGGGCTAAGGTCAAAGAGAGCCCCTCTGGCCAAACAATTCTCTAAACAAGCCTGTATAAAGTATTGATGCACAGTTTTTGAAATATTTAATATCTTTCCAGTATGACTAGTAAAAGGCTGCATCCTACATGCAGACCTTAGGTGTTTATTGTTAGTAGAACACATTGTTCCACATCTGAGCCACAGCAGATATTCTTCGACATCCCCTTCTTCCAAGGTAGAGGTAGAGGTCCTCTCTGCAATGAGGGAGAGCTCATCCCAGTTTTTCTCACTGTAGATCCAAGTCAAGATCTGTGCTCTGGAGCCTGTAGGAAAGAACATGGCAGTGAGGCTGAACATGAGGTCTTCTATGGCCTCTGCCTTTATCTTAATTTGATGACATGCATTAGGGGCTGGACAGGGGCTCAGTTCTTCCTGGAAGCAGGTCTGCAGTCGTTTCCTGGTCCAAATATTTCTGGCATTAGTACTGGGGGAGGCTGTGCCTCCAGTGGGTAACAGGTTGAAGGGTCTCCAAGTAAAACATCCTTAGGAGCAGCAGCCTCACCTCACCTGGGTCACCAGGCTCCACATTGCAGCTAACGGGCTGAAGTCCTCACTTGTGCTTGCGTCCCCACCCACCCTGAGATGCACCTCAGCTGCAAGTCCATCCTGCTTCTGCATTGCTGACCCCTCAGCTCCCCCTTTCTTTGGACTGCCACCTGTCATTTGTTTATACAAATATGGGTATGTCTCTATCTCTGCCCAAATAGTACCTCTATGTCTTTTTTTTTTTCTATTGAGCATTTTAAAAATTAATTTTATTGAGAAGCAAATATCAATGAGACAGTTTCAAAACTGGTTAATAGGACAGTTTCAATAGTTAATACATTGCATATTGTTGTCTTCTTAGTGTTTATACATAGTACAAGAAGTATACATGATATCTTGTCCAAACACTATTAGTACAAATCTTTCTTCTCATTGAAATAAGAGAAAGTAGCTGTATATTTATCATAACTATTTTGTATATACAGATACAAAATGGTCCTTTGTTTATATCCCCTTTCCGTGTTTAGTTTTGTCAGAGATTGCCATTTAAATATTGTAGAGATTGCCATTTAAATATTGTAAGTGTGTGAATTCAGCAAAATAATCTGATATAGTCCAGTAGTCCATAATAGTAGGGTGTTATCTGTAGGACTGGCAATGTCAGAAGTTGTTGACTTGAGCCTTTTATGGCTCAGCATATTAATATGGATTTGCTTTTTATACCTCATTTTTATGCTTTTCTGCTGGATGGTTAAGACCAAAATAAAGCACGACCTATATAACAAGAAATGTAACTTTTGTATCTGCCAAGGTCAGTCAAATCCCCTCAGGATTTAGTCTGAAACCCTGCAGATGGCTGACACCTTGATGTCTTTTATGCAGATCAACAGAAGCACTGGCATTTTCCAGGGCAGGCTCTCTGACACAACATAGGTTTGGGGTTCATTCAGCTCCCAAGTGAAGGCATAATAGTAGCCCGACCCTGAACTTCCCACTTGTGGTTTTCCAAGGCTGTCCCTAGCTCATTACAGCCTGTGTTCACCTGATGCCCCTTCCTCCTTTCTATCACAGCTTCCTTACTCCCCTTCAGGACTCTCCTTTCTGTCTTCCTCTGCTTCCTATTCTGGAAACTTCAAGCTCTGAGGGTGCCATGTCTAATAGCTCACTTTGGAGTGCGCAGAGCTGAGGCATCCTGTGTAACCAAGGCTGGTCCTTGTCTCCTCTGGATCCCTTCCACTGTTCTGTGGTGTCTCTAAGTGCCTGATTCCTGTATACATATTCCTGATTGAATGAACCTCTCCATACTGGACTGATGACTTTTCCTTGTACCTCTTCCTTTCCACATCTTCTCAGATGTAATCAGGAACAGTGGTGGATTTGCTCCTACAATCGACAAGGGTAATCCTACTTGGAGACAGAGCTCAGTCCTTAGCCTGTACACAGGCCCCTTTATAGACCATCTCTGCTTCCTGTCAACAAATAGAGGCCCATTCAGAATCACACGCTTGAGTGCCAATGTGGCTCCAGGGAAGACTTGCTTTAGACTGTATCCATAAGGCCCTCTCTCTTTCTGCTGCCTCTTTATTCTTCAGTTTCTGAAGCCATGATGAATCTACTCAAAGAACTGAGGATTCACTTCCCCTTGGTCTCCAGCATCATTATGTTAGATGACTTCAGCTGCAGCCGGGACCCATTTATTAGAATAGATGGCACATCAGCCTCGCTGCCAGCCCTCATTCCACAAAAGCCCACAGCATCAAGGAAGCAGGGATGGATGTGTTTACTCTTTCATTTGCTTGTATAAAGCAAATATTATTTACATGTACATTAGATCTGTCAGGCAGGGAACCCCAGTGCCTCTGTGCACAAAGTGAGTGGTGTGGTGCTCCCACCTTCATGCTAGTGGAGACAGTGATCGTGGAGGGGTGCGCTCCTGAAAGCTGCATCACCATTGGCCAATTTCTGTATCTGGCCTGGTGGTCTTGGATAACCCCATGGGGATGGGATAGAGGGTGTAAAGTGGAGCAACAGCCTAATGGCATATGCCTGTGAAGGGGGCTGCCAGTGTGCTCAGCTCAGAGCCATGCAAAGTAAGGCCCAGGCAGCTGTCCACTTTGTCATCTCAGCAGCAGGAACTACTAGAAACCCACACAGGAAAGCCAACCACACCACATCAGAAGGGAAAAGAAGGTTTAAAGAAATTAATTTAATTACTTAGGTTAACTGCTTAGCTTAATAAATGTGCCCTTTTATGTAAGATGTTATGATGGTGCGCTTCATGTGGGACTCTTGCTAGGGCATGGGGTGACTGCTCACTGGGCTGTGTGAGTGTTTGAGGGAATTTGCGGATGAGGGTGAATTTCTTTTTTATTTTCATACAGGGTCTCACTATGTAGATCAGATTATAGTGATCCACCTGTGTTTAGCCTCCCAAGAGCTGGGATTACAGGTGTGCACCACCATGTTCAGTATCAATCATCATCTCAGCATGCCCAAGGGAGGGTCCTGCACCGCACACCAGGGATTGAACACTGGCCCCTTCATTTATTTAAGCAGGCGCTTTAATCTGTTGAGCTACTTGACCTCCCCAAGGGTTAAATTTGGATCAGTTAACTGAATCGACAGAGTATGCTCCATGACACAGATGGTGCTCATCTAACTGTTGAAGGCTCAAATAGGAAAAATAAAGCCTGAGCAAGAGGAATTTCCTGCTGTCTGACTATTTCTGACCTAGGATTTAAATTTGTCATAGATCTGGATGCAACTGAAACATCAACTGTTCTGGGTCTTGGGCCTGATGGCCTTTAGACTAGAATTTAGGTCATCAGCTCTACAGGATCTCTAGCTTTGAATTTGCTAAGCTCTAGATGTTCTGAGTCAACTCCTAATCCGCTCCCAATCCCACCAACTCCAACATATCCCATTAACTTTGCTTCTCAGGAAAGCCCATACTCATGCAAATGCAACTATGGAGAGCCAATGAGTGAGGAGTATACAGGGGCTATCTTTGCTATCATGGAAATCCAAAGTGATTTCACAACACAAAGTGATATTCTACAAAGTTATGCAAGTGAATGAATCCACAAACGAATGAGGTGTAGAATGCATGAGTGGAGAAATCCCACTGAAGTGTGTATATGTGTATAGAGTGTGGAGTTGGATTGTGCAGAGAGATCTGGCATCAGTGTGGAATTTCCAGTAGAATCTGTTAATACTCACTAATTAATACTTATTATTTCCCATATCTATTGATTATCATGGAATTGTTTTTGTAAATATCAGCAATGATAGCCTTGTTAATTGAACTTTTAAATATTGGAAAACTTAGAATTATTTATTTATTTATTTGGTACAGGGACTCACCATGCAGCTTGGACTCATAGTGATCCTCCTTGTTTCAGCCTCCTCAGCACTGGGTTTACAGGCATGCTTCACAGCACCCAGTTTCAGTGGCCAGAACAGCATGTGGTACCGGGGATTAAACCTCCTTGCACTTGCTAGGCCGGTGCTCAGACCACTGAGCTATCTCTCCAGCCCTGAACCTAGAAATATTTAATGTATTGACACAAGGGACTGATCAGGCCATGCATTTAGTTTGGTGCGCAGATTAAGAGCGACATATAGATTGACTTTCTTCTCAATGTTCATGAATGACAAGAGGCAGCTGACTGTCCTCATGGATGGCCTAGGAGCTCCTTGCTCTCTAGTCTGGAGGTTAGGGGACTTACACTTCTGGGCAAAGAAATCATGCCTCTTACTCCTCTCACCAAGCCAAGCTGGGGTGACTGGAGATCTGACTGCAAATAGTATGCAAAGAATAAAAAGGAAAGAGAAGAAGTAACCACAGCGGGATCCCTGAGACCCAGGAATGGTGTGACTTGAGTTCCTTGTTTTATTTCTCTGTTGGCCCCATATATCCCAGACATTGGAACAACCAGAAATCCCAAAATGTCACTGGGAATTGTTGTAGGCAGGGTTGACAAGGGAAAAGATTAACACAGGACACATTAATTTACAGGATTATTTTATAACAATCACTCAAACACAAAAAAATGAAAAATGCAAAAGGGTGCCAGAGATCTGTTCACACACTAGAGACCAAGGAATCAAGCTGCAATCCCTGATCTCATTGTAACGTCATGCATGAGTTCAGTTGAAGATCTAGAGCCCATGGCAATGATCTGCACATGTCCAGCTGGCAGCCCAGGGCCCATGAGAATGTCGAATACAAGTCTGTATCAAGGCCATGCAAATTAAAACAATGCAGAGATACCATTTTATGCCAGAAAGAATGACCATCTTTAAGAAGTCAACCAATGACAGGTGCTGGAGAGGCTGAGGGGAAAAAGAAACCCTTCTCCACAATTTGTCATAGATGAATCATAGAAACAACCTAAATACTCATCAACTGAGGAATGGATAAAAAGATAGGGAATTTTTATATGATGGAGTATTACTTACCTATAAAAAAGATAAATTTGAAGCTTTTGTAGATAAATGAATTCAACTAGAGACTATTATTAAGTGAAATAAATCAGACCCACATGTGCAAATATCATATTGTGTCACTAGTGTGAGAACCTGAAGCAGTACATAAAATCTGAAAAGTACAATACATACTATGAAAGGAAAACAATTGGTTCATAAGGAAAAAGTGGATTGAGGAAAAGGACAGGAGAAACAAGAGAAGAAAAAATATTTAGGCATATATGCAGGATAATTTGATAATTATACTGACAAATTCTACTTGTCTTTTAAAAGGAGCAACTACTGCTTAATTTTTTCCTTTTATTCTTTTTAATTTCTTACGTTTTTTGTTTTTAAACCAATTTTGCACACATATCTTGTAACCTAAAAAATTAGTTTGAAGGTAACATCATGCAATACAGCAACCATCGTTGAATTTGTTACTTCATTTAATGAAATTTTGTATCATATCTAATTTTTTTTTGTTATTACTGTTTCGTATTCTTAAAAAGCCTATACTAGAAAGGTGCAAAATTCAGTTATGGAAGCTAAAATATCAGCACCAATGGGATGAAGCATTTGTGCCACAGACTGAGGGCTCTGCAACGGAGCCAAAAAATCATGTTCAAAGTAAAGACCAGAGCTCCCCTAAAGAAAACCACAGCCAACCTCAGTGATGGCAATGGCCTGAGCTCCTCCATTGATGAGAACAGCTGAATTCATATCAGGAAAGCCTACAAATTAACTTCTCCAGGACAATCAACAGCACCACATCTTCTTCTCCCGTTCTTCTTTTATGCTCTTGGCAACAATTCCCAGGTGGGATTTCCACATGCAGCACCACACTGACTCAGTTCAGCTGGGTGTTACAAGTTGCTCTTAGCTAATCCACCACAGGCATAAATCAGACAGGTCTGACATGAGTCTGTGCTCTCCAGCTGAAGGCCTGGAAACTTTCTAAGGCAGCAGCACAGAAAACCCTGCAATAGTGAGACCTCTGATTCTTCCCAAGACACAGAAAACCAAGGGTCTGTTGCTCACTTGCCCCGGCAAATGCCAAATAGAGAACTGGAATTTTATGCTCGCTGGGTTCTGTTGAGGTAACTTCATATAAGGTAATATCAGGGAGGCCAATGAGCAATTACTGATGGTTTGATTTAGGATCTTTTGACATCACAATGGTGTGAAGGTGGTTTTTACTTTTGGCATAATACTGAGTGAATTATGTATGATAGTCAACACTTTATTATAGGAGAGCTTTGTGTCAGATGATGCTTCCCAACAGTAGGGGCATCTATATTGGTATGTTCTGAGTACATTATTGTAAAGCAGATCAATCAAAACTGCAGTGTATGGAGGACTGGGTGCTGTCCATTAATTTTTCATGGCTGAGGATTAAACCCTTGGCCTAACATATGCTAGGCAAGCACTCTACTACTGAGCTACATTCTCATCCCAACTCAAAGGAAGCTTGGCTCTGTTGTACTGTGATCTTGTGCTAATTCAAGGAGATTTGGAGGGCCTGGACCCTTTTATTCTTACTAGAACTGATGAGAAACCCCTCAATTACTGCAAGTGTAAACCATGTAAGGAAGTGGAAATGTGATGCCCCCTTACCAGAAGCATGAAAAATCCCTTCCTTCTGTACTAGAGTAGGGTAGAATATACCTGGTGGTGAGTCAAGAACTTCACTATGGTCAAAAAATCAGACCAGCCCACCTGCTGTCAGTTCAGAGCATATGGAGAACAGTAATGGGCCCTCCTGGCTCTCAGCCTGATGGCATCAGCAAGCATCTGTGAGGAGCCTGGGATTCTCTCCCACAAGAGGTACTGCCCTTCCCTGATCAAACCACTATGATAAGAGAAATTCTGGTAGAAACAAGTTACACACAATCTTATATCATGTTACACACAATCTTATATCATGAGGCCCCAAATCTCCGGGTTGGATAGAAGATCACTTTCACTTTCAAAAAGGAAGAGGATCTCAGATCAGAAGAGATCATAGACAGATGCCAGGGCCAAGCTGCTGTGGTCTGATTGTGTCCTGCAGATGTTGCAAACAACAACAGTGTTGGGTAGTTCGGACTTCTGCAGCTGCTATGCCATGGGGATTCTGCCCTCAGGAAGCGATGAGTGCCTGTATAAAAGGGCTTGGTAGAAGGCTGGCCCTTTCCCACACTCCCCATCCTTTCTTCCTCTCTTTGGAGACCCATAAACAAGACATGATGGCAGTGGAGCTAGAGCCCTTCAGCCACAGAACTTGCCAGTGTGTTCATGGTGGCCTTCCTGGCCTCAAGAACCACTGAAATAAATTTGTGTTACACGTAAATTGTATAGACTCAGGCATTTTGTTAGCAGCCCAAAATAAACAGAAATGTATGCAAGTAGGGTGAGGAATGGCTCAGTAGACTAAGTGCTTCCCTGGCAAGTGCAAGGGTCTGAGTTCAATCCCTAGTTCAGCAAATAAATAAGTAAATAAATAAATAATAAAAGAAAATGTGTACAAGAGAAACAGGGTGTAGCAGCTTTGGCAGTGGCTTCTGGGAGAGCCTGGAACAGCATGCACTGATGAAAATGAAAGCTCATGGCTCAGAAAACAAGGAGCACTGTGGAGAAAAGCCTCAGCATCAGAGCCTGTATAAGCAGGCATGAGGATCATGTCCATAGAAATGTGGTCAGTGAAGGCTGCTCTGACGATGTGAGCAGAAATGAGGAATGGTATCTCCCTGGAATCTTGACCACTTGCACTCCCCTCTGTGCCTCCAGAGCAGGTGCACTTGCTGGCCCTGGCACTTCCCTGTTCTAGCCCACCTGTCATCTGCTCTGTGAGCCCACAGAAGCTACCATGAGCCTCTGTGGTCCTGGCAGACACAGATGCAGACATGTCTTTCTATAACAGGTGCAAGGAAAGTGATGAGTTTTTGTTCTATAACAAATAATTGTTTCCCTGTCAGCCACTGTGGCATGAAGGACTGGGTCTGAGTCTCCTCACTGATGTGGCTGTGGACTCTGGGTTGTGGGGATGGCTGCTCTTCTCAGTGGGGACTGGCAGACTCTGCTAATCAAAACCTGTGCTGCTGAAACTGTCCAAGGCTGACACATGCCTCCACATGCTAAGCACCTAGGAGCACACATCCCTTGTCTATAGGTGTATCTTGATGTGTATTTCTCAGTGAGTTTCTAGGCTATAAAAGACTGAGCAACAACAAAAGCTCAAACCCTGGCAGGGTAGGCAAATCTCAGCTCTGTGATGTAGGCAGGTTAAATGCCTGCTCCAGCCTGGCATTGCCCATCTGTAAAGTGGGAACTATAGCAGTGTCCCTCCCATGTTATGCAGGTCAAGACTGTTGGAGCCTTACCAGGTTCTAGTGAGGACTCTGTGTTCTTTGTAGAAGGCAGAGGTAGAAGTGGGGAAACCAGGAAGATGCAGTGCGAGAGGAGCAACCATTGCTGATGTGAAGATGCAAGAGGGGCAAAGGCAAGGGCCAGGCAGCCACTCAGAGTTATAAAGACAAACCAAAGGGCTCTCCTCCAGAACCTCTGCATATTTTTGTTTTTAGGCTAGAGAATCCAATTTTCAGTTTTTAGCTTCTAATATTTTGATGCAATAAACTTTTTCTATTGGATATCTCCAAGGCTGTGGTATGAAACCTGTGGTATGAAACAGGTGCAGGAACTCATACCCAACTAGATGCACATAGCCCATGCTCATAGCATGGCATGCTCTGCAGTCATGTTGTGGAAGCTGGTGCTCAGAGCTCCAGGTGATTTGTCTGAATTCCAAATTTAGCCATGAAGATGTGGTCTCAGCCCAGATTTTAATCAGTTGCTCTCCAAGTTTGAAAGGTGTGTAAGTTTGCTAAGATCTGTAGCTCTCCTTCTCAATTTTAGCTGCTTTATATAAGTGTAACTTTATGTACTGACTAGAAGTTTGCTCATTATGTTGCCAGAACAGATGGTTTTGTTTTGTTTCTGATCTCAGAAAGGGGTATTGGTTTTAAACCACTGACTATAAGGTTAGTCATAGTTTGTTACTGGTCTTTGTCAAGATTAGTAGCTTCACTTCTATTTCTGTTTGAAAAAAAATTATTGTCAAAGGAGATACATTTTGTCAAGTGGTTTTCTTACATCAATTTATTTGATTATCATCATTTATTTTGCATACTAAGACGTGGCTCCAAGGAAATAACCTCACATTGTAATACTGTATAATTATTCTTATTTATTACTGAATTCTATCTGTACATATTTTGTGAAGGATTATTTTGCATCTATATTCATGAGATTATGATTTGTAGTTTTATTTTCCTGTATTGCCTTTATATAGCTTTGGCATCAGGGAGATAGTGGCTTCATAGAATGAGACCAGACGCTGCTCCACTTTTGTTTCTGAGGTGTCCGTGTAGACCTCATGTTGATTTTAGTTTACATATTTGTAGAATGCTGCGTTGAAACCGTGTGGGCCTAGAAATTTGTTCTAGTGATTCAGATGTGGAAAAATGCAAATTGCTGCTGAATGCTGGAGAGCTGGGACCAGTTGAAGGTGAAAGACATGGAGTTCGCTGAAGTGTCTTATTGGAAGCTGAAAGGTCTGATTGGAAGGCCAAAGGTCCTAGCTGGAAGCCTAGAGATGGATGTCCCTTAGCAATGGCAGAGACGGGAGTGCCTCAGAAGATACCAAAGCAAGATTTCTCCTTCCTTCCCTTTTATTTTATTCAGGCTATGAGCCCTTTGGTTGATGCCACTCACACCCAGGGTGGGCCTTCCCCCTCTGTAAATCCAGTCAGTTAGGCGTTTTTTGCTCAAGTTGACACAATAGTTAGCTACCACAAGATTTATTTAATGATCTTTTCAGATAGCCGCGTTTGTTTCAGTTTCATTGATTTCTTCTTTCACCTCTTTACTGTTTCCGACCTTCTACTTATTTCTGGTATAGTTTAACATTTTTTACTAGCTTCTTTTTCTTTTATGTATTTTGTACAGTGTCCCACAGTGCAGCTCAAACTAGTAGTGATCCTTCTGTTTTAGCCTCCCCAGTGCTGGGATACAGGCCTGCTCTATTATGCCAAGTTTTGGTGGCTGGCTTGGTGCTGGGGTGGGGCTGACACAGCATGTGGTACCAGGGATCAAACCATGGTCCTTAGACAACTGACTTATCTCTTATACTTTGCTCCCAGTATTGCTTGTCTGCCACTTACAAATTTTGAATGTTGCCTTTTAATATTAATTTACTGCAGTGCACTGAGCCATTTGAAGAAACTTTCTAGGCAGCCATCAAAACAACACAGCTTTGCTGACAGGTAGCATAAATGAGATTGAGAGGTTACTCAGCCCTTGCAGGCAAGGAAACGTCTGAGGTAGCTTGATACTGCAAAGTGAACAGGATTTGCTCCTGCATGGCCTCTGAGTTTCCTGCTTATCAAACCAGGGCCAGCCAAGCCCACATGTCATCTCACTGTTTCAGTCCCTTTCATTTTAGGACCTGACTGGCTGGTGGGAATAAATCAGTATATGAAGTTAATGCTTGGTCTGAAACTTCAGGGATCACATTGTAGCAATGTTAGTTAGGTGAGGCTCAATCCTAGGGATTTTACCCAGGATACTCTTTTTTTTTTTTTTTTTTGTATTTTAGGGAAGGCTTTACAGGGTATTCAGGGTCTTACTTCTAGATCAGACTTGTAGTGATCCTCCTGTTTACAGCCTCCCAAGAGATGGGATTACAGGCTCATGCCACCACACCAAGCCTCAACTGTCATCTCAGAGTTCCCTGAGAGCAGGGTGAGCACGGCAAGCTCTGGGGATTGAATCCTTATCCACTGCACCTCCTTGTAGGTGCTTGAATCCACTGAGCTATTTGGCCAGCCTTTACTCAGGATACTTTTTCTACCAGTTACTCACAGCCATGTTGAATTCCACAGAGGCAGGTAGACAACGCCACAGAAGAACACAGCTGGAAAGCAATACCCCATCTTCATAGATGTCACCAAGACACAGCAGATGGATTTACCATCATGGGATCTGGTTATGTTTTCACAGTCATAAATATAGTTTTTTATGGTGGCTCAGGATCTGGAAGCTCTTCTAGTCTGTTGGTGACAAATAGCACAGAAAGATAGAGACTTCAGGCATTGATCTTGGCTTCCTACTATCTGTCTCTTGACCTCACTCAGGCCAGAGTGTGGACCAGGCACCCTGGGGCTCTCCCAGAATTATGAAGCTCAGAGTAAAAGTCATCCAAGGTGGCTCACCTGAGAGAGGAACTCTTGCTGAGTGTACCAAGATGACATGAAGGTCTGTGGTCCTGCATGTCCTTAAATATCAGTCCCTGCAGTATATGGACACATAGCCACAGAGTGTCAAAATTGGGAGCATGATCTCTGTTAGACATGCAGGAGCATGTCTACCTGCCTCCGTGGAACTCATAACTTACTCCATCTCGGTTGTGCACCCATACAGCACAGAGACTCAGAAACTGGCCATTCTTGTTGATGGTTTCATAGCATCAAGGCAGGCCTTCCTAGCACCCTTGCCAGTGCTTCAAATGGGAGAGTGAAATGTCTAAACTTCCATACAAGGTAAGCTGGATCTGGGCTCAGTGGTGTCCATTCATACTGTCGAAGTCATTTCTTCCCTGAAAGTTCTGACATAGGGGCAATGTATAGGAGAGAAGCTTGTTCCAAACATGGTTGCCAGGAAGGGGAGGAGAAGTTTGAACTCCTGCTTACCTGGGGTTGTTAGGCTATGAACATTTTCATTTTCACACACAAACTACCTTTCTCCAGTGATCAGGTCCTTCTACGTAAATGTTAATTAAAAACCTAGAATGCGTATCTCTTCCATTCCTTGAAAAGTAGTCATAAAGAATCAGGACCATGGACTTTGAGGAAAAAGGCAAAGAAAAATAAATACTGCATTGGGTTTCTAACTGGTGGGCAACTTATCGCACCCAGCTGAATTAAACTTGTGTGGTGCTGGATGGGCGAGGCCCACCTGATGGTTGTTGACAGCAGCATAAAAAAACAGGAGAAGCAGCCAGAAGGTTGTTAGGGATGCTGTTTGAAGAAGCTGTTAGAGCTGTTGGAAGCTGCTAGTCCTCTTGGGCTGTTCTGCTGGAGAACCTTATCGTGCTGGCTTTACTGATGAACTTTGGGGGAGTTTTGGTTCTTATCTTGAGCATTTCTTCCTGGCTCCAGAGGGGAAGGTGGTATATGGCTCACCCTCATTAAAAAGCTCATTGGGTTCTCTTTCCTGATAGGAATGTGGCTTTCCTCATCACTGTTGCTGAGGATGGCTGTGGTACTTTTCGGGGGAGCTCTGCTGCTTATCTTGAGTGTTGCTTTCTAGTTCAACTTCAGATCCTTCAACCTGGTAGGACAGATCTTTCACCCCACTGGCTAGAATTCCTAGCTTCTACCACTGACCTTTGGGCTTTTGCAGCACAGATCCATGAAGAAGACCTGCATGAGACTTTGTTGTGGGTTCCAGGCTTCTAGTGGAACTTGTGGAAGCCATTGTTATGAACTCTAGGATTTCAGACAGACTCATGCAGAGTACTGGGATCCATGCACTTAGCTGGATTCTTCAGTATTTAGTGTGCAGATAGATTTCCCACAATTGCTGTACGTGTCTCCTCAGTGATTCATTATAGAATACTACTATAAAATGTGTCCTGTATTATACTGTTCCCCTTGCAAGAACCTCAAACGATAATAAATACTCCACTGAATAAGGCTCTAAGCATCTTCCCTATGTATGGACATATGTATGTATATACACATGAAGAAATATGTGTCCATATTTACAAACATAGGGACATGTACAAATGTATATGGACACACATATACATATGTATGCAAACACTCATATTTCCTTGAGGCTGCTTATGTTTTAGTGACAGCTGAAGAGACTGGCATTCTTTCACAGGTTGTTCTCTTCTTACTAAGATACCACGGGTACTGCAAGCTGAGTTTTTCCTTGTCTTTCTGAAATGTGATTAGAGAACCCGGTTTCTGCTGTGGTTCCCCATCAGGCTTGAAATGAATTTTGCTCACAGAAGTCTGATAAACTATGCATCATTCATCACCCTGGATCCAAATTTCATGGGAAATTTTTAAGTTGGTCTTGATAGTTGGATTCTGATAAACAGGCATTAAACATATGTTTAAGCCTCTTTCTTAGGCTTGGGTGGGTGGGCAGCCTGCTCCTCCTCACTCTAGCCCCCAGCCAGAGGCAATGTTCACCTAGAAGATTCCTCTTATCAGAGTTAGAAAGGCACAGGACATCAACACCTCCAACACAGGCTTTCCTGGTTGAAACCTCATTAAATAATTATCCCAGATTTCTGGAATGCATGGGAAGAAAAGGGGAAATGGACTTACATCATTAAAGCATAGTGCTTGTTCTAATTTGAGAGCTGTTCATGAGCTTGTGGGAATGAAAGAATCAGAGTGAAGAGCCCAGGATCCCTGACCCTTCTAAATTAATGGCACGATCAAAGCAAATATGCTTCTAATTAGGCTAATCATTTTTTAGCATAATATGCAACTTTATTGTCAAATAAAATACTCTTGCCTTTGGGAAGGCCTTGTCAATTCTCAATCTACCTTACCTAGACTGGGCCTGTGTGGCATATGCTTCCTGGAGGAGTATTTGCATGCAGATAATTTATGCAAATTGGCCTGCTTAAACTCTTACATATAATTGGCAATAAATGATGGACAGGCAGGATTGGAGCACAAAGGCTGCTATTCTATGGCCTCTGTGTAGATTTGTGCCCAGGAATTAAGCTGCTGGATTTGTGGCATATGTAGAGTATATTATGAAACAGATATAAATTTGCCTACATGAAATGTTCCATTCATGCGTTTATCATTGATTCACACAATGGAAACCAAATTCCTTGCTATACCAGGTACCAAGTTCTGGAGTTGGTGCAGATGACTCTGTTTCAACTATGAAGCCAGAGAGGCTAAGGTTGCAGCCTCTCCCAAGACTTGGAGAGGTCCCTGGCATAACGTCCATAGGTCACATACTGCTGCAATTTTTCAGGTCAGACACTGTTTCACAACTGCAAGTCCCAATCTCCATTTCCTTCTCTCTGGTTCAACTTCTCATCAGGAGCATCAGGATCAGAAAGTCCTAAATCTGGACATACAGGGCAGCTTACTGATCATCCAGGGCCCCAGCTTGCCTGAGGAGCACTGTGTCTCTTTAGGTTAGGTTCTATCCCATGTGGGTTACTTCTGTGTGCAGCTCTGTGTCTGCAAGTTTCTGGACAGCAGAACTGGCTCCCATTAGCACTTGCTGCTGGTGCTCAGAATACCAGCTGCACCACACCTGGGTTGTTGAAGCTCATGCAACTCTGATGTTCACACAGATCATCAGGGATGACCCCTGCCTGGTGGATAGTTGCTGGAGATTTGTACTCTTTCTATTTCCCACCTGCCCTGTGCCTGTGTGGACCACTGTCCATGGTGCTGTCTGCATGAGTTTTCTGTGGCTATCATACTCTAACATACATCTAAAGCAACCCTTGAAAACCACACACACTTATTTTCTCATAGTTTTGGAAGGTAACAGTCAAATAACTTTCAGTCCAAGACATGTAGTTTCTAAGGCTGCAGTGAGGTTTGGCAGGACCAGGCTCTCTCTGAACACTCTGGAGAAGAACCTGTTCATTGCCTCTTGTAGCTTCTAGCTGCTACTGGTCTTCCTGTGGTGGCATCACACAGCCACTGCTTTCATGGTTACACGGCCTTCTCTGTGTCAGATCTACTCCTACCACCCTCTTGCTCTGTACTGCATGACACTTTATCATTTTTGTCACACAAAGCAACATAGGCAGCAAGGATTAAAGGCAAGTAGCTTTGTAGCCTTTGCTGACCATGCATGCTGCGTGGCTTTCCTGTTCAGGATGACCCTTTTGTCCCTCTTCTTTGACCCTGGTCCTGAAGCATCCTTGTCAACCACCACTGCTTCCCTCAATTTCTTTCTGCTTTGGCAAAGAATGCTAAGACTGGCTCAGAAAAATAAAATGCATCACACCACTACACCAAAGGCTTCCCTAGTAGCAGTGGATCAGCCAATGGGCATCATTCATTCAAGAAGGATCTTACATTTCTTAATATGAATAAAGAGAAAATCAGCTTTAAAATGCTTTTAAGTCTTATAAAATCTTCATAGAACTTTTCTAAATCTTTCAGTCACCCTAAAAGTTTCCATGGCATTTGGTATGAGCTGCTATAAAACAGATAGCACTTTTCTTAATAACAGTATTAAAAATAATTGTAAAACATATGAGGAAGAAAATTTCTGTGGCCTTCCTACTCTGTGAAGAAACAAGTCACAGTCACCTTGTATCTAGGAAGCTTGGGTCACCATAACAAAGCACCAAAGAAATGGCTGGAATCACAGCTCTTTAGTTCTCCCAGTTCTGGGGGCTGGGGGCTGAAGTCCGAGGTCAGGTTGGCAGTCGGGCAGCTGCTGTGGACAGTGCCATCTTGCTGTGTCTTCTTTGCTCATCTGGTGTGAGATTCTGGAGCATGAGTTAGGAATAGCTGGATAACAGTGGGCAGGACTGGCTTAGCAGGGACAGCACAGGTTTGGGTCAAGACCCGAAGCACAGCCTGCAGGGAGGATGGCATGGAATGGCTGCTGAGACTACACAGGCATCAAATGCCTTGCCCAGGGTGTGGGCGCTGGTGCACTGGAGCTGAAGGGGAATGAAAACTGAACCTATAATGTTTCTGTTTATGCAGGATGATGGTGAAGCAGGAGGGCAGAGGTATAGGGATTTTTGAGGGCTGCTGTCGCTGTCCAGGCATCAGACTGACTCTGAGAGCTGGGTCAGTGGGGAGAGACACAGTGTGGCCAATGAAAAGTGACAGGTACCGGTGAGTGGCTCAAAGTTTAATGAGGGGCTCTTTGATGAGGTATAGATTTCTGTCCTTAGCTGAGAAGATGGGGGCATGTACCATGCTGCTGTCACACAGAACATCAGCCTAGAGTGTGGACATAGGAGCTTTGGTGGCTGAATCCAGGCTCCAGCCATTGCTCCTCTCTGGGCTCTGAAGAGCTGCAGGGCTCCACTCTTTACAGATTCATCAGAAGGCAAGAGTTGCTGGACATCACTGCTCATCCCCACTGGTCAAGTCCCTGCTTGGGGAGAACCCTTCTAGGAAAATGGCCAAGAGTAGACTGCTGAGTCTGCAAAGGTGAGAGTCAGAAACCTCTGCATATTTAGCCAGGATGAAAGTTAAGATGGGTGACATGCTGACACAAAGTGAGCTGAACCTCTGGGTGCCCCCAGGCAAGAGCAGGCTCGTGCAGCAGCATATCATCCAGTGAGAGCCCAGTTGAAATCCACACCAATGACTTGAAAAGTGTCTTATTCTTCACACCTGCCCTGCCCTGTATGGTCTCCTCCCTCACTTTCCTTTTCCCCTTGCTCTGTGGCCTCAGGAGGCTTTTGTGCCCTCCCTAGCGAACTGTTTCGTATCTTTGTTATCAGCTCACAGCTTCAGAAGGGAAGCTGGCTATGTAGGACTGAGAACCAGGCAAGCTCACTGACTCTTATTGCATCAGTTGAAAGAACAGAGTCCCAGCTCTTATCCTGCCTTTCTGTGGGTTAGACCCTTGTGTGAAGTGCTGTTCCCTGTGGCCCAGGCTTTGCAGAGGTTTCCACACTGAGGCAAGATCTGCTGGCCAAGGCCAATGGGAAGTATGTTTGATGATCTGGAAAATCTGGGTCAACCACACTATGCTTCCAACCTGGTAACCTGGTAGCTCCCAAATCCCCCATCACAATAAAGGCTGGTGGATTGCTGCTGATGCCCGGAGGCTGCCTTGAGTGTCCAGCAAGGGGTATGGTTAATGCTTTTGTGGAGTTTTTCTTATGTGTTCAGAGGGCAGGTGCCAGCTATTTATGTTCCTGGTCTGGAGTCATAGGAATAACTGGCTTTGGGAATAGCATGTAGCATGGGACTTTACCCCTCCCTCTTCTGGACCTATCCCTGTTCACTTCAGATCTCTATCTAGGTCACAGAATCCTTACCAGGCATTTTCTTTCTGGCCTCAAAGCTAGACATCACCTTCATTGGGAGGATCACTCAGTCTCTTTTCACTGTGTCTGGTCTCTAGTCCTGGTCATGGGCGTCAGGGCGACCTGGGCCTGGATATTGTGTCTTAGAATCTTGAACTGGACAAAGAAACCATAAGAAGTCTTCCAGTGGAGGTGAGTTCTGCCCTCCTGTTGAGATTCTTCTGGCCTGGCCTTGGCCTCATCCTGCTTTGGTTATGGCCCTAGAAAATCATTCTTCACCCCTCTCTCTGGGTTGTGGGGTGATCTACATGGTAGCTGATAGTGCCGTACAAAGACCATGGTCTGGTCCTTCTCCTAGCTGCCTTCCCCCAGTGCTGAGCTCTGGATCTAGAAGTCAGCAGTGTCTTAGCCCTGCCAGGGCTCCAGTGTTAGTAGATCTAACCATGCCCAGGTAGGCAGAGCCCTGGATGGTCACTGTGCCATCCTGCATGGCCAAGCCCAGGACTAGTGGAGACCATCTCCTACTCCTGGTATTCATGAAGTGCACCCTTGGTATAGCAAGGCAATGTTCCTCTTTTACTATCTTCTGGGGACTCTGCCAATTCATAGGTCACTCTGCCTGTGGGAGCTGCCTAGACAAACCTGGAAAGAAATCTCTCAATCTCAAGTAAACCATTGGAGAGGCTAAATCAGCTTTCAAACAAAAAAGAGCTTATTCAATCAAAAGTAAAATGAAAATGGAATGAGTTTAAGACCTAAGCCCATCACTTGCCAGCTGACTGCAAGTAGCCATGAACAGTGACCTTCACTACATCCTAGAAGCAGTTCTTCTGGGAGGGCCCGTGGGCTCTGCACAACAGAGTCTCCCAGACAAGTTGGAGGAGGGAGCTTTTTCTGGCCACCTGTACTGTGGCCCTGGCCACTTATGGATGCCAAGGTTAGCACACAAGATGGTGATTTCCTTTGTCTGGTAGTTTAGATTCTCAGTATATGAAGCCTTTTGCAGCCACCCCTAACTTTTGTGTGTCAGTGGACCTGCTTTGTGTAGCATGACAATGTCCTGCTGAAATGTCTTGACCTGTTCTACCATTCTCCACCAAGACTCTGCCATCCTCCTGAGCACTGAGGGGGCATCAAGTCCATGTGCTAAAGGTGGGCCGAGGGCTGATCCCTCTGATGACTGGCTTCCATGTGTATGGCAGCAGCCTGTAAGAGTGGAGAAAGGCCATGCACAGAAGAACTTGGGATTCCCAGAGAACTCTGACTGGGTCCAAGCCACAAGGAAGACATGAACAAGAAGAATGTGTTGTCCCTTTGCTCACCTTAGTCTTCCCTCCACCATAGGGAGAGTGAACAGGGAGAGAAGAGGATGGAGGCCAGAGACAAGCTGGAAGAGGGGGGAAAGGAAGGTTGTCCAGCAAAGATGGGGAAATTCTCTAGTTCCTCCCCCTTCAGGGAGCAGCTTTGGTCCTCTGCAGTGGAACAATGACTCCAGGGGCCTCTAGACTCAACTCTCTTTGACAGAAGTTCAGCCACATGTGTCCTACAGCCCCTGCTGATCTCATCTGCTACCTCTTTGTGCTGGTACTGTCCTCACTTTGCCACTGCCCTTGACCTGCCCTATCACCCTGTCCTGCTGATGGCTGTGTCTTTGTGCTGTCTCCTCTACTTCGGCTCTCTCCTTGCTGTCTGTGGTTCACATTCTAGGCACAATGGCTCTGTCACCAATGTCCCCATCCCTGTGTCTTTCTGAAATATTCTGCAGCAGTGAATGATTCCTAATGCATTGAAATTTAAGTATATAATGATGGAGAAGAAATATGTGTGAAATACGACACCAGTTCTTTACTAGGTCAGGTGGATGGATGAGGAATTTGAGACTTATGATGACTTCCGTTGATTATAGAAGTTATTGGATAAGATTGACCTGAATTTTCAAAGTGATACAATTTGGAAATTCATATTTTTACAAATGTTTAATTTAATGGTTTGGTACTTTCACATAATGTGTATTTTTCTTTTACTTTTAATAGGCATTTGACTATTCAAAATTATACATAATAGTTGCATGTTTTTGAAAGTTTGTGATCATTTTAATTTTTGATTGAAAATTGTCTTAGATTATTAATGCCACTGAATTTGGTTTTAATTCTGTGTAAAGTTACCCTTAAAAACACAAGTTCTAAACAATGCAAGCTCTAAAACATTCCTTAACTGCAGTATAATTAGACGTTTTGCAAAAATGAAAGCAAGTTGGGACTGGGGAGATGGCTCAGTGGAATAAGCACTTCCCTGGCAAGCACAAGGATCTGAGTTCAATCTGTGGTTCCGCTAAAAAAAAAGAAAAGAAAAAGTTTAAATAGAAAAATCAAAGCAAGCAATATGGTTTTATGGATCTTGTTTTATGGAATATGTGTCTGTTGTATTACTCAGACCACACCAGACAATCAACACAGAACTCAGACAGGTGCAATAGTGATTAAAATCATCATGGTTAATATTTTGCCAACTTTCAGCAATATTTAAACCAAAGATTTACACATATTTTTCAGTGCTGTCTTGTACAAGATAGCTTTCAGCTTGGGTTCTGTCTCCTAAGTTCTAAGAATAGAAATGCTCTGTCCAGGTGACCTTCACATAATCCTTCTTGTACCATAGCTACCAGCATCTCTCTTCCTTCCCACTGGACTAGGAGCTTGTAGAATAGAAACTGTACACTTAGTTCTACAGCCACACAACCAGATAGAGGAACCAGCACAGAGAGGTGCTTTGCATTCATTTGAGATGAAGCTGTCTGTATGAGGATCAGCTTGCATCAGCCACCATCACCCAGGGAGACTCTCTGTGGGCCCTGAAAGATCCTGGGAGTCCTTTGGGGCATGCATGACTTTAGAGTTTCCCGAGGGGTTAGGTCAAATGATGCAGCTATCTATGAGTTTTGTGAATCCTGTTGTGGGAATTTTTCTCATCAGGTGACTGACAGTGAGCAGTCATGCACAGAAATGATCAGATGTGCAAAGAAAGCAGAGCTAAACAGTGACAAAGGACGAGTGACATGGAGGGAGAAGCTGAGACAGACCAAAAAGGTTTTGCTGGATTTCCAGTCAGGGCCTGAAAACTTCACACTGGGTTTCAGAGAATAATTGTTCTTGGTCCCAAGCAGAAGCAAAAAGCCATCTCAGTCTATTCTGAACATCCACTAGCATGGTAAAGCCAGGCTCAGGCAGACAGAGGCAGTGTTGTTGCGGACAGAATAATGTGGATGTTAAAAGTGCTTTGTTATTTTTCCTGGGTCCTGACTTCCATGACCCCACATCCTTCTGATTTCATCAGCTGCTGGAGTCCTTCTGCCACACAGCCTTCCTCAGAAGCCAGGGCACAGTAAAGCCCAAATTTTGAGCCTCAAAACTAGGCTTCCTTGGGCAGGTCTGTAGAAAGCTTCATTCTTGTGAGTGTGTTGACAGCCTCCAGTGGGATGGGGGACTAGGGCTCATCCCAGGATCACTGAATAGGGCAAAACTTCAGAGCAAGATCTGGGATCTGTGTAAGCTCTAAGAGTGTGGCTGCAGCTTTCTATGCAGAAAGACTGAATCTATGGCACAGAGGACTCTGGGCACCTGCTGGGCCCCATGACCTGAGCCAATAGAGAAGCACGCACTGGGACCCAGGGAAAGGCATAGGTGGGCAGCAAGGGGCTTCGAGGACAGCTTGCTTGCTGCTTCCCATGCTATCCAGCTCTGCTGTCCTTCTTCCTGTGCTGCCTCTGTGCTCAGGATCTCAGTCCTTCCACCTCTCTCTATGTCTCTATTTGGTTTTTACTTACTGAGATGCAGTGACAGGAGGTGAGAGCTGAGAAGAGTCAGTCAAGAGCCTTGGTAAATGCTTTTTGTGCTCATTTTAGTCCTGCGATAGAGTCACAGAAGTAAAGTAGGGGGTACCAGGGTGTGGCTGAGAGGAGACTTGGTAGGGGATGAGGCCATTTCATACCCACCTCTCAGGAGTAGCCAGTACACTAATAGGAACCCAGAGCTCTCTCTGATGAAGGCGATGTGATATTTTGCATCGTGTAGCTCCTCATTCCTGTTTTCATTTTCTTTACTTCTGTTTGTGTTTGTGCCATTTCTTAGATAACTGAGCTTACTTAAGAGTGTAATGATGGAATTTGTATTTGTGCATTGTAAATATTATAACTTTAGAACCAGACGCATAAAATATAAGAAATATATTTACAGCAGGGCTTGTGCATTGCCATGCAAGTTTCATCTTGGGAAATAGGTTTTAAGCATTATCATCATGAAAAAAAGGATTTCATTTCTTTTTATTTACAGTGCACAGTTCATTGAGTTCTTTAAAAATGAGAAAAATAAAGGAACCCATGCTTAAAATGTGGAATGAATTTAGATCTGTTTACCTCTAGAGACATTTCTTGGACATGGTGAAGAACCGAAGCTATGAATTATTAGAAGGCATCAGCAAAAGGGCACAGGGTTATTTAAATCAGGGCTAGGTAAATAGTGAGCAGAAGGCTTTCCTGTTTATTTACAACACATAGAGTTGGCTCACATATTGCAGTTAGAAAATGCTCTTGTGGATTTGGCTGATCTGATTGATTAGGTAAGCATCGTGGAAATTTCTTTTCCACAAAGGTTGTTCTGACCTCTAAAGGGCTTCAGATGCCCTGTCCGGTGCCATCACTTAGGGGCTGCCCCTGCCAAGTTGCTACAAGAGAATCTGATCCTATCAGAGCATAGAAGTCTTGCTGAAATTAGGAATTGATGAGATGTGAAAAGGCCAGGTCAATTTTGAGCAATGTTTGCTGTGACTCCACTCACATCTGACCACTTGTTATCGCTGATGTAGTGACCTTTGACACTGGCCTTTCCAGCTCCAAATGCAAGGAACACACTCCCAGAGAGGTATTTAAACACAAAAGCATGCATTTAGCCACCCAATTCGGCTTATTGTTTTTATCTGTTTCCCAGAAAAGAATGAGGAATCTAGTTTGCACAGCTTGTTGACTCCAAATATATGGGGAAAAGAAAAAACAAACAATGTTGTAAGTTTTGCTAAGTGTTCTGCCATTTTAGCCACTGCACCCTTGTGACCACCAGCAGTTCCTGGTGAGTGTGGAGCATCACCTTCAGAGATACAGCCCTGAATGAGACAACACACACTGTCTCAAACAATGCCAGGTTTCAGCTTGTTTATTTCTCCATCCCAGCTGTCCTCATGCTATCGCTGGGCAAGAAGTATTATGACTGGATGTTACAGTCATAACAACACTGTTTATGTCCCTCTGCATAATTCCTTTGGCAAGGAGAAACATGGCCTTATCATTTTATGACACCTAAATGCATTTTCTTAACAGCTTATTTTCTCGAGCATCTTAATAATTCTTCTGATGGTGCTAACAAATTTCCTGATGATGGTGGAAATTGCAGCAATAGGAACACAAGTATTGCCATCCTTCTTCTTTCCTATTTGGTTGATATCAAAAGCTTATAATCCTAAAAGGAAGAGAGCAAGTATTTCATAGTTTAGAATCCATCAGCATGTTTCTGAAAGTATCATAGTGTAATTGGCTTCTGGAGCTCTTGTGGTCCACATGGTAGATGGCCCCAGATCTCAAACAGACAAGGAGCTTGCTTCTTACATGAGGCTTAGCATGATTTGATCTGAATAAAGGTAGCCTTATTAAAAAGCAAAACTGCCAGAACCAATACTACTTCCCTTACCAGAGTGTGGTCCTTGGATGACTCACCCATTGGTCTATAAGGGAGCTGTCATTGATGCCCATTTGTTGAACAGATTGGGTGTGAGCTCTCTGTGCTTGCACATAGGTTGGTACTAAAGACCAACAACCCTGCCTAGGAGTCTGGCTGGCACCTGTTTTTACTCAAGAAAATTTTAATAGCTCATTAATACTCCTTTGCCTTGCTTGCCTTGCTTAGTACCTATCTGGGGTCCACAGCCCCAGACCAGTGGCCAGCAACCCACCCATATCCTGTGTGACAGGCTAGGCACAAGCCTGTGAGAAGCCACGCCCCAGACCCAGGCACAATCCAGGGCTCAGTTGGTGAAACCTTCTGGCCAGTGTCACTGATACCAGCCAGCTAAAATTATTGCTGCCCATAGGACACTAGAAGTTTTCTATTCTTCTCCATGTTCTGAAGGGCACTGTGGCTCTTGCATCCATTTCTTAGTCTCTCACAAGTGAAGCCAAACAATGGCAAGGAATTCCCAAAGAGAGTGTCACCTTCAAGAGGTGAGGTCTTTCCACAAAGCACTTGGAGACACTGAACTACCTGTGATGAGTATTTCCTTACCCACGCAAGATGCCCACTGTGGCAAGTAATGTATAACTTGAGCAGAAGGTGTAAATGTCAGAGACTGTTCTGTGAACCCCTAAACTTAGAGTCTTCAGGACTCCAGTTTTTTAATCAATGAAATGGGAATGAGCCATTCCCATTTCATTGATTAAACCGTTTAATCATTTCTCTAACAGTGTTAGAGTCAGTGTTGTGTGCAGAGACCTGAACTAGACCTCCAGTCAGGGATGTGGTGTCAGGGGTCCCTCTGGTCACTATAAGGAAGGACCTGTTACTGTGAGCACAGGTGGATTCTGTTCTGTGTGCACTGGGCATGGAGGAGAGTGGTTAGAATCCTCCTGTGACACTCAGCCTTCCAGTGGTATTCATTTGTGGAAGGGCCACAGGCTTCTCTAGAACCATACTGCCAAGGAGCAGGGAAAAATGCTTATCTTGTACTTTAGAAAAGAACAATCTTATAATCAAGTTATTCTTAATGTATTCTTTTACAAGAGCAGGAAAATTTTCCAGGACTCAGTAATACCTTGCCCTCTGTCCACTGAGCCACCCATACGAGATTATCCATTTATGTACAGGAGGATTGGTCTGCTCCTAGACACCACAAATTATTAGAAATTTGTTTCTTAAGTTTCCATTTGTGTGTAATGGTATTTTCAGGTTCAAAGCAATACTCTTTTCACTTTCTATGTACCTGCATTCCCTGAATGAAAATATCGAAAATGTAGAAAGAGCACTGGCTTTTTGTAAGCTGTGACCCAGGCAATGGATCAGGGTCAATCACATTTCTGTGCAGAGGAAATATCTGATACTAAGAGGTTAAAACATGAAAGGTAAGCCCAGTTACTCTGATTGTCAACCATCAAATGTAGGCCCCAATAGCAAGCTATAGTCACTCATCCCAAAAATTATCCATCAAAAATTGAGTGAGAGGATGACCAGGTAGCTCAGCAGATTAAAGCACCTGCCAACAGGCACAGGAGCTGGGGGTTCAATCCCTGAGCCTGCGATGTTGGCCCCACCCATGCAGCATGCTGAGATGGCAATTGAGACTGGGCATGGTGGCATGTGCCTGTAATCTCAGCTCTTGGGAGGCTGTAAACAAGTGGATCACTATGAGTATGAGTTTGATGTAGTAGTGAGATCCTGAACACCCTGTAGACACTTCCCTAAAAAATACGAAAAAAAAAAAAAAAACTCAAAAAAAAAAAAAAGAAAGACAGGAAAGAAAAGAAACACATGCACACACACAAAAAGAGCTGAGTAAGGAAAATGGTGCACACTGCTTACAAGAGAGGAAGAGCCAGACAATGGACCACCCAGTGCACATTTCAGATCCACCTGCTTCCACCGTGTTTGATGTGGTTTTATGTTGCTGTCCCCTTTTTGCAGACAGCTTAGGAGCTGCCTGAACTACAGAGAATGGGGCAGCCTTATCCTAACCATGTAATCATAGTGTCAGTGGAGACATTAGAACTGGAGTATGTGTAAGTGTGTGTGTGTGTGTGTGTGTGTGTGTGTGGTGTAGGTGTATGCACATGTATGTGTATATTTGTGCATGGACAGTAACTATAGGTACATATGCATTCACCCATATGGATATGTGTGTGTTTCTGCACCTATATGCTTTCTTGCTATTTCTAGCCTCTGCCACTTTTTATTTCATCTGTTAAACAACTCTGTCTCAGCCAATGTGATCTCCTGAGAACATAGATCATTGTCTCAAAGAGCTCAGTACTTTTCATTGCTTCAGAAACAAAGGCAGAGTTCCCCAGGGCAGCCCTTCCTGCTGAAGTGCCTCAAAATTATCTCACATCTCCACACAGCTCCTGTGTCAATCTGCCACACACCTCCAGCCATTCTCATCTTCCTCCTTAGCATTATTGCTCTTTCCATTTGGATTGAGTCATTTCATCTGTCTAGCTGGAGAGCTCTTGAAATCCTACACTCCTCAGCATTGACAGAGTCTTCCAGAAAACTTTCTGTGATCTTCCTCACCACTGGGGTGATTCATTAGAGATGGACACTGTGCTCACTTTTGCCTTCTGTAGAGCTCTGCAACATGTCTACTGGATGATGCCATTGTGGGTTGGGACGACAAAGACCAGAGCTGGTGTTGTTCTCAATTCTTAGTGCTGAATGAACAGTGCAAGACACATGAAAAAAATACATAGAATATTCCTGAATGAATGAATGTGTAGAGTAGGTCATCATCATATGAACATGCAAGTTGAAAGCTTTCACACGCAGGAGTGACCCTTGAGTTACAGACATTTGTAGGGGTAAACAAATTGCTGAAGTAGACCATGTGCTTGCCAGACATTGTCACAGTTGTGTTGCTGTGTGCTAATGGTACCACGTGTTAATGTCCAGTAGTACAGTATGATCAGGGACTTAAGGGGTTGGTGTATGTGTGTATTTGGTTTTCTTTTTTTTTAAATTTTTTAAAAAAATTTCTCTATATCATTTATTAAACAAGATCAACTGAGTATTGCGATTTGGCTGATGACAATTATATTTACTTCAAGTTTTATTTTTCATACATATTTGAAGTACATCATTATTTATCATGAAGAATTGGTACATTTACATAGCATCTTTTTTTTTTTTAATTTACAAACCTCTCCTCCAAAGTAAGTTATAATTAGGCTTCCAGGATTCAGGTGATAATGGACTCAACACACTTATAATCCTTTCCCACACTTTAAAAAAATTGTAAATATTTTAATCATTTCCTAAACTTGGAAACATACATAATGCTAACCACTTACATATATTGTACAGTACTCCAAAATCCTGTGATATAGTGAAAAATCCACAATAAATAATTTTGATTAATACTTTTGAAATCCTGGGAAGTAATGAGTCTGTGAAAGTTGGACTTTGAATGGCCAAGAGACTATTGTAATTCTTTTGGCCCTGCTTTTACACACTGACATATTTTGGTGTGATTTGTAAACTGTAGTTGCTACTAGCCAATTTGTAGGAAGTCGAATTACATCATTTTGTGCAAATGTACAGTTTCAGTATTCTTACCTTAGCACCCATATGATTTCTTTAAAATCATATGATGACTATCTTTTTGTAATTTTGGAATCTATTAAACTATTCATAAACTAGCTATGAAATTTCATAATCTCATCACCAGTTTTGAGGGCTTCAGTTTTTCCTTTCAGATTTCACCAGAATCCCTGAGACCTTTAAGGTTCTGGTACTCCTTAAGCTTTACATTTTTTATTTGCATCAAAGGTGTGTAAGATTCACTTTTTTGGGCTTATGAATAGATCTAATTGATCAACATTCTCCTGTAATGGAACTCATTAGTAAGTGGATGACTTACTGTGTTTATTTTTTGTATAAGATTGATTCTGTTTTGAAAACTACAACAGTGTCACAAAGTTTCTCTTGAGGGCACTGCTTTCCTGACTTCTTATGACATGCAGATTCTCTGTTACTCCTTCCGGGTCAAGTCAATGCATCTTGTGGCATGTGCTGGACATGGATGTTGTGCAACAAATGCTCCCCAAATCTCTCTCATCTCTCTCATGTCAGGTCACACCCTGGGGTTTGAACTTTTGTTTTTCCTTCCGATGGAGACCCACTACTGTATATGTTTTAAATACAATCTAATTGCAAGTTAAAAATGCTTTGGGTGGAGTGTGTATCATCTCCACACAAAAGCAAACCCCAGTTAACCTGACACAAAGACCAATGTATCATGTATACAATAGCAGATACTTTCATAGAAATATATCTCCAAAGTCCCACATAAACATTACTGATCTTTCATCTTAAAGATCAGTAGCAGAAATGACAGGCTTGCAGCGACAGCACTGTGGGATACATTGGCCCCCATCCAAGAACAGCTCGGGGACCTAGTCAAAAGGAGCTACCTAAAGAAATAAGGCACAAGATTGAGTCTCTGGTACAGTGTGGCTGCATTGCTGAGGCCTGAGCACTGAGACATGGAACAACTTGCTTAGAGCAAAGGGGGAAGAGTAGAGATGTTAGAGCAGAGTGATGGCTGAGGAACTAGGCCAGCTGGGGGCCTGGAGAGCACCAGCCTGACCTCTCTCTTTTTCTCTTGGGTTCCCAGCCTTAGCTGTCTTTTTGGTTAAAACTAGTTAGAGGTGAAAACCATCTGAGTTGAATTTGGGTGCTATAGCAGAATAATACATGCCGAGTAATGTATATTTTAAAAAAGGATTTGATTTCTTCTGTTCTGTAGGCTGGGAAGTCCTAGATGTGCCAGGTAACATGGTCGAGAGTGGAAAGGCAAGAAGATGACAGCATGAGCAATGGTACGTGCAAACTTGGCTTTCCTTCTGTAGCATCGGGCTGGGGCTGGGGAGTTAGGGATCTCCTGAGACACAGCCCTGCATTTCTCAGTCTGTGCCCTCACTCCATGGAAGAATGCAGAAGTGGAACAAGGTGGCTCAAAGCCAAGTTTCCCTCTCAACAGGGAGTGAGGAAGCGAGAAGCTAAAGTAACATGAGGCAGAGGTTTATTTATAGTAGTGTGTAGGCGGAGTCAAGGCTGCCAGGTGGTAGGCCACAGGGCCTGCAGAGCCAAGGGAGTGTCTCAGCATGGTGTCTTTGTTCGACCCATACTTATGAGGGTAGCTGGTCTCTAAAAATAACTTTTTCACTGATTAGTGTACTGTGTGCCAATCATAGGGTTTAGGAGCATCCAAACTGGCTCTAAAAATAGCTGTTCTGCAACTACAAAGTTTTCACAAAGGGTGAATTTCTCTGGCAAGCAGGTGGTAGTTTCTATAGCCACCTGCCACATCAGCCATGCCATGTTAGCCACGTTGTCCCCTACATTTCTGCCTATTTCCCCTGTAACTGTCCCTATAGCTCTTAAAAGGTCACTAACCACCCTAGTCTAACTCTAATCACCTCTAAATTTCCGTCTCCTAATACCACCAAAATAGGAATCTGGGAACTGAATTTGTATCATATTTAAATCATTAAAGAGGGAGGACATAGCAATAGATAGGCCTCAGAGGCACTGAGCAGGTGGATGAAGGGGAGAGAAATTCTGATAGGTGGTAAGTCAGTAGCACAACACACACAGATACTTTCACAAATCTTAACTTACTCTACACTTATAGAAGACCAAGAACTCTAATCTAATTTTCCAATATGCCTAACCCAGGTCCTCATGATTTTTCTAGAACAAACACTTATACTATTTTTTCTGTTTGCACCTGTTCCTGAGGCTGGGTACCTGCATGACTGGGCACTGATTCTTTCCAAAGCCATGAGGACGAGAGCTTGCACTGTTCTTCATGACAGCCACTGGTGGCTTTCCCAAGCAGTAAGTTACATGCTTAACTTCCAGGATGAGATCTCCATCTTTTCTCAGATACAGTGGTCCTTGGCCTCAGATTCATCCCTATTTTCTGTCACAGCACTGCACAGCTATAAGATGCAGGAACACACAGACTCTTAATCCTGAATTCCAGCCACCAGAAGAAAAAGACTTGTCTGAAAGCTTTCTCCCCATTTAGGGACAGAGCAACAGCAAGAATGGGAGCAAGGGGAGAGGTGTTAAGCTTTTGCCACCATACTGCTGCTAAACACAACTTCAGGCCTCTTGCAAATAAAAATGCCTTTTCATTGGCCAGAGACTCTAGTTTCTGTTCTAAGGAGCTTATCCCAGAAAGAAAACAGATATAAACAGAATTTTTGCCCCATGGGGGTTGTAAGTTTCAGCTTCACTTCTGAGTGAGGGATTCTAGGAACTCGATTCCTTCAGCATGGAAACCTCTACCTGCTCACTGGTGTGTCCATGGGTACATCTGTGTGTGGATGTGTAGGCAAAGGGGAGAACAGTGGTCTGTGTTTCCTGAAATGTTCTGTCTAGCTGCTTCCCACTTTGGTGTTTCCTAGACCAATGGAGGCCAGTCTCCACTTGCTCCTCGGTAAGTTGGAAGCGAATGGCCAAGGGAGCCACATTGCCCACATCCAGTGTGCCTTCTCCACCATAGGGGATGTTGGCTTCTCCCAGCCTTAGCTGCTGCTCAGGATGTCTGTAAAAAGACACATGCCAGATTTATTGGCCCGGTTTCCAGTGGGAAGCCTCATGCTCCACATAGCACAGCCTTGCCTTTACCTCCTCCTGGTTGTCTTCCACTTGAAATATATGGCAGGAATGAGAAGCAAGCACAAAGCCTGCTGGACCCATAGCCCTGAACTCATCCAGGAGCTCTAGCTGGGAAGGCTTTTCTTCCCCAACAAGGAGACATCCTCTGTGCTCCACATCAGGCTGGACACAGGGGATTGGTATGGACCTGTGGGGAAAAGACCATAGCCTCTGGCCTGAGTGGACCTCAACTCTGAGTGTTATAAGGTAGTGAGGATGAATTCCCCACCCCTCTAGCCCTGTCCCCTGTACCTCCATGCAGGGCCTTCACTAACTGTCCACGTCCTATGGCAGAATGCGTCTGTGTATACATTAATCTTCTCTCCAATATGAGGTAGGAGAGGAGCTGGGCAGATACATCTGTGGAGGAACTCTGCCTTAAGCAGAGAGCAGTAACTAACCTTGAAACATGGCTTGCCACACCAGAGGATAAGGAGATGTGGCAGAAATTGCTGGAATTGCTCATTAATTCATTGATGTTACTAAGCAAGTGAATTGTTGGAAAATGTCAAGCATACATCAGTGAGCACGGGAAAATCTGGAGTCTGTTTCTGTTTAGGCATTTGGATACAAATGTGTTGAAACTTCCAATGACTTTTTTCCTTCTGTGGATCTGAAAAAGAAGCAGGTGAGACTGTGTAGCAGAGGCCCTGCTAGGCCCCGAGGGAGTTCCTTTCCTGCCTGGCTGAGCAGCCTTTTTGTGTGCGTGTCAGGACGCCCTTGGAGCTGGAGGTGTCTGGCCGCGCCCACTCCTGTGTTGTCCGGTACCTGCCAGGTCTGTGCATGAGGAGCCTGGCTCAAAGCATGGCAGAAGTCAGGGTGCCCACCCTCAAGGTCTGGGTTGGGGAAACCAGGGAGTCTGGGGTTCTTCTTCCTGCTGCCTTCGTCCTTGTTGGTCACTTTCCTTTCCTAGTGGCTCCAGACCCTGTTGTGAACCCTTCTGCTTGTTTGAACGGTTTTTGGTAACTTCTAAGCCCCTTTTGGCTGAGGGTTGGGAAAGGGTATATGATATCTCAAGTCTCACTGAGTTTCCTCTCCCCTGACATGGCTTCCCTCAAGTGCCATCAATTGAGTCTTCTTGATGACCCATTGGTCATCAAGGAATTTGGTTCCAGGTAGGCCCTCATTTCATGAAATTACCAAAGATCTATGAGTCTGGGGCAGGATCTATTCTCAAAGGTTTCTTGTGAGTTTTAGTAGGACCCAGGAAGTCCTTCTCTGCATGAGAAATTTGATCCCTGTCTAAAGTTCATCTTCAGGACAGAAGACTGTAGAAGAGAGAAAGAGGAAGGGAGCACCCAGCCATTCATAGGTTATCATGGAAAGGACACTATACTTAGGCGGAGAAGGGGTGCTTATTTTAGTCTGTGGCTCTTCCAGGGAGAAGGACTTGCCCTGGTATCTTTTTTTTTTTTTTTTTTTTTTGGCAGAACTGGGGATTGAAATCAGGACCTTGCACTTGCCAGGGAAGTGCTTGTTCTACTGAGCCATCTCCCTGGCCCCCTGCCTAGGTACCTTTGAAAACCATCACCCTGGAGACTTTCTTTCATCATCTACAAATACGTGGTAACCAGTTCAGTGTATTTAAACTGGTTTTTACAGTTTGTGTAAAATTGTATAAAGATTTTCCCCGTCCTATATATGCACAATAGTTTGGCTAATTGTATTGTTGACTTACGCTTGTCTTTTGAGAGGAAAAGATAATGCTTGAATTTGTTTTACTCTACTTTTTTTCCTCTTTTGAATTTCGTTTTTTCTTCTCTGTCTCTGTCTCTGTCTCTGTCTCTGTCTCTCTCTCTCTCTCTTTCTTTGTCTCTCTCTCTCTGTCTCTCTGTCTCTGTCTCTGTCTTTGTTTCTCTCTCTCTCTTTGTCTCTGTCTCTGTCTCTCTCTCTCTCTTTTGTACCAGGGATTGAACTCAGGACCTTTTGCTTGCCAGGCAGGTACTTACAACGGAGCTATCTCCCTGACTCTCTTTTCAGTTTCTTCTAAGTTCTTTGTAATTCTTTTTTCTTTAAATGAATCCTACACATTTGTGTCTAGTAATCTGAACAGCTATTTTAAAAAAAGAATCTTATAAAATATAATAACCATTATTGAACTCATACTACTTTGTTTAGTAAGAGCTTGTATTGTTTCTGATGTTCTTATTACTATTTTATATTCCTTAAAAAAATAAAAATAAGGAAAAAAGATTTTACCCATCCAAAACTTCAGTTGGCTATGTCTAAGGGCAGCATCATTTCTTGTTAATTATTAGGAGACCAAAGTCCAAACCATTATGAAAACAGTTTGCAATGTATTAATTATCAAATCTGTCCTGTTAATTTGATTTAAAACTGTCTCATTGCTATTTATTCTTCAATAAAAAATAAATAAATAAAATTCAAAATAAAAAAGGAGACCAAAGAAAGGCGAAGCCTGCAGTCATTTAAAAAGCAAAAAGCTAAATTGAAAATAGAAGTCTACTTTCAGCCCAGCTTTCACTTAAGTTTACAGAGTGAAAAATAAAAAGAACAATTTCATGTGTACTTGGGGCATCCCATGCCAGCCTTTTCTCAGTTCTCTCTGAGTGCAAAGCAAACAGGCTTCTCTGATTGCTCCTCACCCCTAGATGCAATCTTTACCCTGCAAGAAGCTTCAGATACTTCAATAAACTGCTCGATCCCCGCAGTCTCACCCAGCTCCTGTACTCCTATGATCCAAACTTTACAATTCTATGCAACAATGCAATCACGGGTTGATTTCTAAATTCACTTTCAGTGTTGAAGCACCTCATTAATGCCTTTCAAATAACGTGAATGAACAGAACTCCGTGGAAGTGGGGAGCTCCAGCACTTGCTCCTTTTCCCCATCGTAGCTCCCAGGGACCCCTGCAGGTAGAATAAGCTTGTGAGTACAGCCATGCTGGGTCAAAGAGGGGTGTGCTACTTCTGTGTGTAGGTGGGAGCACAGGGACTCCAATTACTGCCTCATTTACACCACTCACTATAGCTTGTGTTAAAGACTACTGGGCCCAAGGTGTGAGGAACTCAAGTCTCCTCAGGCTACGGCCTCCCTGGAGGTGAATGACTTCGCTCATGCCATGTTTTGGTTCTTTTCCTGAGGAAGCCGCATGCAATGTCTTTTTGGTATGAGCCCAGGGTTCCCCCTGAGTCACCTACTCCAATTATTTGCACTACAGGATAAGAGAATATTGCAATTAAATTTTCAGACCTTTGAAGCACTTCTTTTTTTCTAGCAGTTACATCATGAGAATATTTTAATGCTTGTCTTTGTAAGCTCATTTATCAACTTTTGACATGAGATTTGTAAGTTCCTGATCGGCATTAGTATTAAATTAAGAAATTTGTAATACATGTATCTAACATTTCTTTTCATAAAGTATAACAACTTGGAAACATAGTATTACTTTAAGGCATATGTAGAGCAAACAGACACATTCTTTTTTCCTTTTCTTTCTGTAGTTTTAGAGAAAGGTCTACAGGGTGTTCAGGGTCTCACCACGAGACTGGACTCATAATGACTCTCCAGTTTATAACCTCCTAAGTGCTGGGATTACAGGCATGCACCATCATGCCCAGTTGTAATTGCTGTCTCAACGCACCCCAGGAGTGGGGCTGGCACGGCAGGCCCATGATTCTAACACCGAGTTTGCAGGTTCTTTAATCTGCTGAGCTATTTGGCCAGCCCTTAGACATATTTCTTTCATCCTCAAGACTCATAGTAAGCTCACACAAAATACAAAGCACATCATACATGTATTTGAAAGAATATAACGGGGCTCCCTCCTAACTGGGTGGACGTATACTCAAGGCAGGAGCTCCCATGCAGGGCTCGTGGCTGGAGTGGGTGGAATTGTGCTTCGCCGGAGGTATGTCTTGCAGTACTTCTCTTTTCCTATGAATGCAGATTTGTTTAGAAACAGGTTGTTTGCAAATGGAAGCAAGTTAAAATGACACTGTACTGGATTGGAGTGGGGGCTTTAGATGCCCTCATGAGAAAAGAGAAAATGGAATGCAGGCACACTGATGGAGTTAGAGATGGAGATGGTACAATTCAAGCCCCGGAACAAATATTCCTCTTCAGCACCTTCAGAGAGAGCTCAGCCCTCTGACGCTATAGTGTGGACTGCAGAGCTGGGAGTGCGTTCCTATTGTTTTGGGTCATCTAACTTGTGGTTCTTTGTCATCCCTTTTCCAAGGTGCAGTAAGACAACCAGATCCACCTTCCTCTGACCAGAATAAAACTTCTGAGCTTCCCTCCAGACTTTGCTTTGAGTCTACAAATGTTAATTTCTTGGCAGAAGGGAACAGGAAAAAGTCCTATCATATATGTTTTTTAAAATATAAAACATTTATTATCATTATTATTTTTTTTTTTTTTACTTTTACGGGAGGTCTGTAGGGTGTTGGGCCTCACTACCAGATTGGATTCATAGTGATTAGCCTGTTTGTAGCCTCCCAAGTGCTGGGATTACTGGCACACACCACCATGTCCAGTCTCAATTGCTGTTTCAGTGTCTCTCAGGGGTGCAGCCAGCACAGCAGGCTTGAGGACTGCTGTGTCTGCTTACTGGCACTTTACCGAAAATTGGAATAGGTGGCCTCTACCTCAATCTGATATAAGCCATATAAGACAACCCAACAGCTAACATAATTTTAAATGGGGAAAACTGAAATGTTTTACTCTTAAATCTGGTTCAAGACAAGGATGTCCTCTATCACCCCTCCTATTCAATATAGTTTTGGAATCATTAGCTATAGTCATTAGATGAGAGAAAAAAATAAAAGGAGCAAGAATATGTAAAGAAGAAGTTAAACTATCATTATTTGCAGATGACATGATACTCTCCTTGGAAGACCCAAAAAACCCCACAATATATATGTATAGTATAGCAGATATCCATATTCCTGAGTATGTACCAGTCACTTCTTAGTTTCAAGATTTCCTCTACTCCACTTTAATCCCTTCTGTCCTTGTTCTCAGTGCTCTGAGTTTCCTCATCCTGCATTCTTCTCGTCTCAGTTGGCAAAACCTCAGAGCCAGCTTTAGACTGTGGCAAGCTCGATACCTGCTTTCTGGATCCTGGACACTGGACAAGAGATGTTAGAGACACCACAGTTCTGGAGATGGGTACTAACCTCTCCCCTCTTTCATTTTTATTTGTACTTGCACACATGTGCAGTGCGCAGAGTATATTAATCATGGGGAGCTGATCCATGTGAAAAACACACCTTAACTTTTTATGTCACGGAGCGGCTACAAGGCTCAGTCAGCCCACACTGCAGGATCATGTGAAGCCTCATCCTGGCTCCCGAGTCTCCAGCGCCATACTCCTGGCATGCATAGCTGAGCCCTTACCTCCTTCCTGTCTTGTAGTAGCTGCTCTCTGGAATGCTGTCTCCCCTCTCTTTCTGTCAGGGCCCTCCAGGTCCATTCCTCAATTCTCCCACTCTATCCCATGTCCTCACCCTCTCTCTACCAGCACTAGGCCATAAACATTGGTACACACCTTAAAAGGGATCTTCTTTTTTTTTTTTTTTAAGTGAGTGATGGTGAGAGAGCTAAGGAATGGGTCACACTCAGAGCCTTCTGTATGTCCTAGGATGTAGATTCATAATCCTCATGAAGTCTCCCACAGTGGTTAACCCTGAGTCAGATCAATCCTTCATGTTCACAAATTGCTCATGTTTTTTTCAGCCCAGAACTCCGTGATTGATACTTTACATTTAAAGTTCACCCTCTCTCATTTCACTAATGGATTTCTTCATCCATCACAAGCTATCTTTTGTCATTAATGTCTGTCTAAGCTGTCCTGGGTGCTGGCTGAGCAGTTTGTCTCTTGAATTTCTGTTGTTCATATCATTCTTCCACAAACCCTGAGTCATGTTTGGTGCTTGCAGGATGCAACGAAAGCAGCGGGGACACTACTTACTTCCTCTTGTTCCCAGCACAGCCGGTGAGCATGCGCTGTGTATGAGAGTGAGCACAGCACTCACGCCACAAAATCCACCTCTGGATCCTGGGGCTTCCCGAGGCCCACACCTTTTTGTTCTGTTCTAGAAGATTCTTGCCCCCAAAGAACATGAGCCAGCCTGTTTCTAATGAGGCTGCACTGCTCCCAGAGTACTTGAGTTGGGAGCCCTCTTACGTTCAGGCTCTTGGGTGTGTTGTACATGCTTTGGTCTGGGAGCTGCCTGGTCAGTGCGATCGATAGCTGAGAGGAAATGAAAAGCCCTTTAAGGAGACATGAAACTGGGGACATGCATCTCCTCAGCCCTGTAGTAGTCCAGAAATGCTCATGACACAGAAACTCTTACCTCTTTGTTCCTAGGATTCTTCATCATGGCAAAAGTAAAAAAGTACAAGCTTTACCTTTTAATCATTTCCAAGTGAGCAAAGCAACAACGTTAAGTATACTCATGATATTGTGGACATTTTCTTGGGGTTGTGACTATCTTAGTTTCTTGGTGTCTTGATGAAATGAGCAGGGCACACAGATGTAGAAGTGAAAGAACAGATTTATTAGTCAGCATACATGTGGGCTAGAAAAGAGTTCAAGGCCCTGAAGAAGCCACGTGTCAGAATATATATTATGTATATTCTACAAAGAGGGAACAACTCTTTGAACTGAAGAAAAAATTCACTCCAACCAAGGACAAGCCTCCTCTTGCCTGTTAGAGGGGAAAGATTTTTTCCTTATACAGACCTTGAAGGAATTGTCATTGTCCCTGAGGTGGTGGTAGTGGGGTCAAAACCACAATGTAAATGAAATGATTAATTGTAGTGAGTTGGAGTCGCTTTCGGTTGTTCAAACTGCTCAATAAGGCATGGGCTTCCAGGCAAGGTTTAATCATGAGAAGTGGATGCTTTTCATGTTTTCCAGAGATTTTAACCTGGTGCCCTGAGAAACCTGTAGCACAGTCATCCTCTTATCTTTTCTTTTTTCTTTTTTTTTTTTTTTTTTTTTTTTTTTTTTTTTTTTTTTTTTTTTTTTTGGTACTGGAGATGCAACTGAGGACCTTGTTGTTGGCAGGCAGTTGTTATTGCCACTGATCTGTCTCTCCAGCCCTAACCCTCTTGTCTTTCCTAGCTTTCCTGCCAAACTGGTTACTCTCTATGATCTTTGGAGAAACAGATATCAGTTTCCTATTTTTCCCTTCAGCCTTCTGGTCCCCTCTATCTAGGAAATTTTCTGGTCTGCTTCTTGTTTCAGAAACATCCCCACAATCTAGTCCTAGAACTCAACCCATGCAATAAATTACAGTGGCAGCATATTTCTGAAGCTCAGAAATGAGGCCATGCCACACTGAGGCCACATTGACTTGCTGCCCTAGGCCTTTACCCTGTCTTCCACCTGTCTGCTCTGCCCTTGCCTAGGCCCTGCATTCTGTACTCATTGACCTTTCAATCACAATAGTGATTTAGTAAGGTGACACTTTTCCTCTGTACTCTCAACACATTCATCACCTGTCCTTGGAAAGCATCATCTGCTTTCCTGAAAAGGGCTCTGTGTGCTCACTTCTCTCATGAGCCCTGTGCCATCTAAGGCTACTCAGTGTCTAAAGCCACTGCCCACTTAAGTGACCCTAGGAACTTCCACTTACATTCATGCTGACCACAACCAATGCCAATAAGGAAAGATCAGCAGGATTGAGAATTGTGGAATTAGATGGGAACAAGGTCAGGCAGAAGCAACGCAAGCTGGGGTTTTACTTCAGTAGTCACTGGGTATAGGAAATCGGATACTCTTTAAGTGCATGTAAATGAATTTACTTTGTGCTCATCTGTTGGCAGTCTGTAGCTGTACCTTGCAGCTCATCTGCAAACATTTCAAGAGGAGACAGATGACTCTCCAGATCAGGAGAGATGGAAGGTAATTGTTCTGAGAATGCCAGCCTACAGAGGTGTCATAGCACCTGGGGACTTGTAGGTGCTGCCTCAGCTCAGGCTGCTAACAGACATCACAGACACCTAATCCTAAGCCAGAGGGCAGCAGAGACCCCCCCCCTCAGGTTCATACTTGAGCTGATACTTCATCTCTGGAGAAGTCATGCATCATTCTCCATGTTGCATTCAGAGATAAAGTCAGACATGTGGGAGAATTTACACCACAGAAATTGGCAGATTCTGTTTTACTTGACTGTCAGACATACCCATAATTGGCCAAACAGGCTTTTCCTCACAGAAAACACCTGTACTTATGCCATCCCTGTTTTATGTATTATAATGGAAGCCTGTGCTTCCTTTCACCAGGTAAGGGTACAAGAAAACTCAGAGAATCTCTTGGTCTAACTCTGTTCCTCAGTTCTCCTGCCCTTCTCAAACATCTTCTAGAAACTTTAGAAAGCGTATGATTTCTTCCATTCATGTGATTCTGCAACCTATCAAGGGGATTCTCAAACTGAGCTGCCCTGGGCAGTTTCAACATGGAGAATGTTCTATTTTGAAAAAGGCAGCAAGTAGCATTGGTGTCATATGAAGATGGTATCCACTGTTCCTAGTTCCTCTATATCCCATTCACCTCTTCAACTTCATGCTCCATTTGATCGCTAGTTCCAGGCACCATCTGCAGTCTTCTTCCTCCTCTTCTTCTCCTTCTTCTCTTTCTCCTTCTCCTCATTCCCCAACCCATTCTCTTTCTCCTTCTTACTCCTCCTCCTCCTCCTTCTCCTTCTTCTTCTCTAAGATTGATGTTTACATTTTGTGCCAAATTACATATTCTGCTTTCCTCTTTTCGGAATGTTCTTTTAAGGTTTGTTCAGACAAGAAAAAAATAATGCCACAGGATGTAGCTACAGAAGCATGTGTGCTATTTACTCTATCCACTTTCTTTTGAATGGGCTGAGGTGAAAATTGTCTGGGACCTGAGGTCTATCAGAAGACATCAATTCAGCCAAGGACACAGTCAGTTTAGATCCTTTTTGTATCTCACCCTACTGTTGATTATTGTTATTTTTATGGAATTCCTGTGATAGTTTTACAACCCTTGGATGCTATCACTGAGAAAGTAAGGCAGAATTTGCTCTAAATAAGAGGCATTCATCATTGATCTGGGACTGTGAGGAACTCAGATGGGGGCTGTGACTCAGGGAAGCCACTTTCCATACCTGACCTGATGCCTGTGTTTCAGGGTGGTGGTGCTGATGGTGTGTGTGTGTGTGTGTGTGTGTGTGTGTGTGTGTAAGGCAGGACTTCACAAAGACTAAAATGTGAGAACATGAAAGGCTGTGAGCTTAGAAACATGTTCACTCAAAGGTTTGGACCCAGGAAGATTGATAAAGGATGACTGTCTGGGAAGGCTTTCACACAGTGGCTCAACTGAAGTGTGTGAACTGAGCCCATCAGACCTGGCCATGGAGGTGGATTACTAGGTGGATAACTACTTGACTTTTAGAGGACTCAGGGGTGAGGTAGGAAAGAACCCAGGGCATCCTTTGGCCTGTAGCTGTGTCTCACATTAGGAGGATGAGAGAGTGGGATTTTAGGGTGTTAATGATGTGATAGTCTCTCAAGAAATCCCGGGCTGCAGTGTGCTTGATATGTCCAACGTTGTGAATGATGCTGCCTAGAGAAGGGCTTTATCCATGGTCACACATGGCTGGCCTGAATTCAAACCTCTGTTCTCAAATCCTCAGTGAGTTAACTTCTTCACTGTGACTCAGTTTGTTCATCTACAAAAGGGGAAGGATAATAAAATTTGCTTCAATATATATATATATATATATATATATATATATATATATATATATATATATATATCTGGTACAGGATCTCACTAAGCAGGTTAGACTCCTAGTGATATTCCTGTTCTTAGCCTTACCAGTGCTGGGATTACAGTCATGCACCACCATCCCTGGTCCCTACATGTGCCTAAGCAGGCACTCAGTCCTCTCTGCTATCTCGCTGGCCCTCATACTATGACTATTGCAAATTTTAGGTAAATCTTTGGCTGTAAGATGATAAAGACGTAGAAACAAGCCGCAGTGTTGCCTCTCACCCTCACTACAGTCTGACAATTCTGAAAGCCGACTAATATCGCTGTTCCTATTGAATGGAAGTAGGAACCTTAGTGCATGAAGGGTACTAAAGCATGAAGCAGTAATACAGCCTGTTGGCCCCATCATGGGAGGCTGGATGGACAGATGGATGCATAGGTGGACATGCCTCCACTTGTGTCCTCTTTCATGCACATGAAGCACTCAGTGGGAGCCTCTTCGATCATCTGAACTTCTGCTGCCTTTTGCCTCCTGAGAAGAAAGTTACTGTGATGCAGGATTCTTGCCTTAGGCCTCTCCTCATTGTTCTCCTCCTTCTTCAATATTTAATCTGAAGTGTGTTTGCTATAGAAGACTTAGAGTCTCTGTAAGAACACGCTTGTCACTTTGCCAGAAGAGAGCTGTGAGCTCCACATTCCAGAATATTAGCTGGGTGAAAGTCATCCTTCTCAATGGTCTCTATGTGCAAACAATTCCTAGATGAAAATTTACTTGTTTTTCTTCTTCTTTTTTGTTGGTCCCAGGGATTGAACTCAGGATCTTGCTCTTCCCAGGCAAGCACTTATTCCACTAAACTATCTCCCCAGCCCTTGTTATTTTTGTATAAATCTGTTATCTCTGGATGTAGATGTAATGCATAAATACTAAAACATATTATCCACACCTTGTGCAGAAAACCAAGCCTAGGATAGTTGGTACATGGCTATCAACCCAGCACTCTGGAGTCTGAGGCAAGAGTACCACAATGTGCAACACAGCCCATGCATCATTTAGCAGCTTAGCAAGAACCTGTCTCAAAACTGAGGAATGATGAAACGGTCTGTGGATGTAAGTCATGAGGAGTGCTTTGGATTCAGTACTAGGTATCATAAACAAAGAAGAAAAGAAAAAATTTGTATGTCCAAAATATGACTTTATATATATACATATGCATATATATATACATATATATATGTACACACACACACACACACACACACACATATATATATATATATATATATATATATATATATATATATATATATATATATATATATACATTCAGTATCTCTAATGCCTCAAATCTGAAATTTAAAAATTTCAGAGCATTTTAGACTTTCAGATTCAGGATATTCATCTGGCAAAATTTATGCATATGTTCCCAAATCCAAAAGTTCCCAAATCTTCTAGAAAAGCTTTTACACACTAGCTGTCCTGAAGCATGTGTGCTGAGGAGCCTGCCTGGCTGCAACACTGAGGTGGATAACTAAAAGATCTTCTGGTCTCAAGAGCCTTGGAAAAGGGTTAGCAGACTGTCCGGCGCTGCTCCCGTCCCGCGGAAGAAGACACTTAGACACTCTGAAGCGGGTTCAACAAGCCTTTATGGATCGGGATGCAAGCCTCTACATGCGTCCGCTAGCAGCGGCGTCCAACGTGCAAGCAACAACGGATTTCCTGGTATAGCAGACTATATAGATTTTACAGACCAATCACAATCATACACGTGTTC
>PVKA01001901.1:80548-135617 GCA_004027165.1 Ctenomys sociabilis | reverse complement strand
GGTTTTTGTAAAAAAAAAAAAAAAAAAAATTCAGTCAAGAAACTACAATGGGGCCAGACAAGCAGCTCAGTGGACTAAAGCATCTACAAGCACAAGAGCCGGGCCGAGATCCCAGGGCCTGTCCACAATTGTCGGCAATGGGCGTGGTGGTGTGCACCAGCAATCCCAGCTCTTGGGAAGCTGTGAACAGGAGGATCACTATGAGTCTGATCTGTGTAGTGAGACCCTGAACACCCTGTAGACCCTTCCCTAAAATACAAAGAAAGAAAGAAAGAGACAGACAGAGAGAGAAAGAGAGAGAGAGAGAGAGAGAGAGAAATAAATAAATAAATAAATAAATAAATTTGGGTAAGTGTATGGGTACCGTGTTGGGTGCTTTTATCACAGTAAAATTCAATTTATTTTAAACATAAATAGGCAACTTATTTTGACAAAATGCAATGCATAAATTCAATAATTTGTAGACCAAATATAATATTATCCAATGTAAAAGGACAATAAACTTTCCAGAAAACCATATAAAGAAAGAAAAGAAGCCACAATGAATTGAAGGTCAGATTAGATAGGAGTTAAAACATTAATGTTGTCTTTGTTTGAGAGGAAGATAGGACAATTTTAAAAGAAAGAGAAAGCCGGGCATGGTGGCGCAAGCCTGTAATCCCAGCACTCAGGAGGCTGAGGCAGGAGGATTGTTGTGAGTTCGAGACCAGCCTGAGCTACAAAGTGAGCTTAAGGCCAGCCTGAACTGCATAGCAAGACCCTGTCTGAAAAAGATAAAAAAAAGAAAAGAAAGAGAAAATTCAAGTGTTGTCAGCACTCAGAATCCAGTCACCTCAACATGTGCAGCGATGTGCTCACAGGAGTAAACGGATCACAGGCCAAAGCTCATCCCACTTGGAAGGGCACCAACCTGCAGCAGGCTTTCCAATGGATGAGTGAAGCACACACGTAGCCCCCAGGTCAAAACTTACTGGACAATTTGATATTTGTGTGAACAAAACTGTATCTCTGTCACAAAAGCTACATTTCTTGTTATATAGGTCTTGCTTTATTTTGATTTTAACCATCAAGTAGAAAAGTATAAAAGCAAGGTGTAAAAAGTAAAGTCATATTAATGTGCTGAGCTGTGAAAGGCTCAAGTCAACAACTTCTGACATTGCCCGTCCTGTGTATAACCCAGTATTATTACAGACTACTGGACTATATTGAATTATTTTGCCAAATTCATGCACATAGAACATTTGCATGACAATGAAATACCCTTCCCTGAGAAAACTAAACAAAAAAAGGGCATACAATTAAGGATCATTTTATATCTGTATATTCAAAATAGGATAGACATATACTTTCTCTTAATTCAGTGAATAGGAAGATTAGTTCTAATAGTGTTTGCGGATACTTTGCAGATGTCAAGTGTGCATCTTGTAATATGAATAACCACTAAGACAACAATATGCATTGTATAAATTATTAAAACCATCCCACTAATTGGTTTTAAAACTCTCATAGCTATGTGTTTCTCAATAAAATTATTTAAAAAAATTATATCTGTTAAATTCAGACTATTCAGAATTCAATTCTAATCTGGAACAAAAAAGGAAAAGAAAAACCTCTTTCACATATAACATTCCTTTTCTAGTTGTCTGTTCCACTCCAGCTTCTCAGGTCAAACTACCCACAGTGTCCAACAGTTGTTTTGAGAATAATCCAATTCTCCACAAGGCAATGTGTCCTTCCAACTCCACAAACTGAGGTTATCAAAATGTTCTAAGTCTTAGCCGGGCGTGGTGTCACATGCCTGTAATCCCAGCATTCAGGAGGTGGAGGCAGGAGGATTGTTGTGAGTTCAACACCAGCCTGAGCTACAGTGAGCTTAAGGCTAGCCTGAACTGCACAGTGAGACCCTGTCTCAAAAAAGACAAAAAAAAAAAAAAAAAAAAAAAAAAAGTTCTAAGTCTGTAATCTTCTCTATTTATCTAAATTTAAAACATTAATTTTAATCCAGTCTACTACTATTCACTCTCACATTATATCACAAGTAGAAATATATATTATTTTTTAGAATTAACTTTTTAAGTGATTTGCATTTTTAATTTCTTTACTGTTGAAGAACTACAATGTTTTTACTTTAAGTAGCTATATCTCAAATGAGGCCATGCAGTTTATGGAGAAATACAGTGAAAAATAGTACAAAAGAAATGAAAATTTGAAAGACAGTGTAATATCAATAAGCATTTTCAAGTAAAAACAGTTTAATAGTGCTTGGTCTGCCTGTAAATCTCTTTCACCAAGGGGGCTGAGAAGTGAGCAGATTTTCCAACTCTTGCTCTCTGTTTCTCTTTCCTGTTTATCTCAGTCTCTCTTGCTTCTTCGTCTGCGTGTGTCCTCGCTGCTTCTCTCCATAATCTCACCTGATAATCCCAAAATGGTAGTGGAGATGAAGCTCTGAAACGTAAGATAAGAACTGCTTTATGTATTACAGATGCGGCAGCACAGGCAACTTGATTACGGCAGGACCTTGATTTGGCAAAACTGGTGTCTGTACTGGGTGATGTATGCGACCACGCCTTCTTCCCCTCAATAGCGTAACAAAATAAATTCAAGTACTGGGGCACCAGGGTAGTTCGTCTCTCCTCTTTCTCACTGTGCGTGCGTGCGTGCGTGCGTGTGTGTGTGCGTGCGTGTGTGTACACGTGTGCTGCCACGGTATCCAGCACCCACACTGCAGTTATGATGTGGCTCTGTGGAGAACCCCTTTTATATTTAATTAATTAATTTATTTATTTATTTATTTTGTATTTTAGGGAAGGGTCTCTAGGGTGCTCAGGATGTCACTACTAGATTGAACACATGGTGATCTGCCTGTTCACAGCCTCCCAAGTGCTGGGCGTGTGCCACCACGCCCAGGCATGAACCTCTTGACCAATACTGTAGCTATGGAGTGCCTTGGTCAACGATTCACGGCCCGCACATGGAAGGAGGGATTTAAACTTTGTTATTGCTGCAGGATGTTAGAGTGTTTTCTAGAATCCACTCTCAGTCTACTAAAAATGCAAAGCCTTCAAATGAACACTGACTTAAAAATGCCACTTTAACACTTATCACTCTTCCTTGGTCTGTGCAGAGGACAGAAGATGCAAAGTAAATAAGTTTTATTATCATTATAATGTTTTAAGAGCCTGAACATAGCTCAATATTAATAATTCAGACATGCAGAGAAAAGGCAAACTCTGAGGATGCAGAAAGACAGTGGGGACAAGTATTTTTTTTTCCTTCTTGTTGGCAATGACAAAAACCTGGGGAAACATTCATTTCTAAGCTTGCACATCCCCTGTGAGTTAACATCCTGGTAAATTTAAACGTCCTCTGGAGACACAGGAGCCAATCACCAATTCAGTCAATGTGACAGCTGCCTTCCTAATTGGAGTCTGTGCTGAGGAAATGTCAGGTAGGATTTGCTACTTACAGCAATGCCCACGCAGTCCTTGTGCTGCGTGTATTCTTAATCAGCACACAGAGGCAAGATGCTAATGAGTACACTTGTTGTTTTTCATAAATCAACTATATCTTTCTAAGTAGATACAATAAATATTTCTTAATCTTGTATCACAGGAAAATTATAACCAATTAAGTCGGAAATATAATCACTAGATTTCATATTTTTCTCAAATTCCAACAATGTCACAGCGCATTTGTCACCAGAAGGTAGAATGTAAATCTCTTATAAAATAAACATACTTTAGACTGTGCTTTCTTATTCAAATAACACAGCACCTCAGGGAGTAGTCACTTAAATAATGAGCTTTTTCTGTATAACAGAAATTCTGTAATTTTTCAGCAAGTATATAGCATCACAATTGGAAGTACATAGCATGACAATTCTCAAATTAGCCAGATTGGGAAAACAGGCATAGTGAAAAGGAGCAGCATAATATTTGTGTGAACTATTTTTACGGTGAGTATATGAAAAGTCAGTTTATTGATGATAATTTTGCATATGCCTTGCGTGAGGCGCAGGTCTGGGGTCCCTTGCTTCTTTGGTTGTTGCTCTGCCCATTCAGATGCAGCAGGTGGAGGAGGCTGACTCGGAGATGAAGTCTGTCGTGCTCAGAAAAAGACCCTCAGAGAGTGAAAGTGAAAGGAAACAGAGGCTCCCAGTAATATTTCAAAGGCCAGCTGTGGGGCGGCACCAGGTCAAGTCCTCAGCTTGAGGTCTCTGCCTTGCCTGTATTTATTGGGTTGAGCTGATTTTCTAAAAATACCCATTTCTCTGATGGGCAAGGGAAGCGTCCTGTCCTTTGCTTCTCGGGTGAGCTTAGGCTCACAGGAACTACAGGCACAGGGCAGAAAGCACACAGAGGGACCACCAAGGACAACGCCTTCTGGACTGTCACGACCCTACTGAGCATACGGTTGTCACTGCTTCTTGGGCTACGCAGGTCCTGCCCCAGCTGCCTGTTCCTCTTAACTGCCTCTGCATAGTTTTATGAAGAAATGACTCAAAGTACAAATACTTATAGACATGACACTCTTAACTAGGATTTCCTATTTTAGAATAATAACAAGCAATCCCAGCACTCGGGAGGCTGAGGCAGGAGGATTGTTGTGAGTTCGAGACCAGCCTGAGCTACAAAGTGAGCTTAAGGCCAGCCTGAACTGCACAGTGAGACCCTGTCTCAAAAAGACAAAAAAAATAATAATAATAATAATAACAAGCATAGATATAACTAATTTAATTTTGCTGATGCATTTTTACATAAATAACAATTGTTGGCGGCAGTATGAGAAAGCAAAGGTGATCCTTCTTTAATTTTTTTCCATCTAAATGATATGCTCATTACTTATATGATTATTTCACTGGCATTTGATCATTCCTAGGTACCCACAATTTAGCTGTCACTGTTGTGGTTTGTATCTAGGTGTCTCCCTAAAGCCTCATGCAGTCTTGGGGCGGCTTCTGGAGTCTGTGATTGATTACTGGGGTGCGGGTGCTGCACCTGCCCTGGGGCAGGGAATCTGTATTGCAGTGTGAGGAGGGGAGAGAGGCTGCAGGCTGCCTGGGCAGCTGCTGTTTCCTTGGCTCTCTGCTCGCTGCCATCATGAAAGGTTGCTTGCTGCCCCGTGCCACTCCGCCTTGGAGCCAGCTGAGTATGGCCTGAAACCTCCAATAACTGTGAGCTAAATAAACTTTTCGATTCTTCATTTTTCATGTTGGTTATTTGTCCCAGCAATGAGAAAAGAGTAACTGAGAACCTTACATAAAAGAATTCTGAAACAATCCAGATGAAGTAAGTTACACTCCCACAGAAGGGGACATCTTTCAGATTGCTGAGGAGTACTTTATGTAAGTGTATCCCCCAAATTCCGTAATGCTGTTTACTCTCTGAGGATGTTCAAGGCTGTAGAGATAGCTATCATTTCCGGGGAGTTTATGCGGCTCTTCATATACACATATCTCAGTTACGCATTCTTTACCCTTTTGATAAAAGGTCAAACATAAAAACTCAGATATCCAATTCTAATGTCAAAAATCCTATTGGATGAAATCATCTCTTAATAAAATCGTATTTTCAAAATTTATGCTGAAGTGTGCCACCATTTTAAAAGGTTTATCTTTTTCTTTTGTGGTGTTGGGGCAACCTTTTTTTATGTGTTTAGTGCAGGGTCTACAGGGTCTCACTACACAGATCGGACTTGCAGTGCTTCTCCTGTTTTCAGCCTCCTAAGTGCTGGGATTATGGGCTTGCACCACCCTGCCCAGTCTCAGTCGCTATTCAGCTCACCCCGGGGGTGGGGCTGGCATGACACACACAGGTAATCAAACTCTGGTCTCTGCATCTGCCTAAGCAGGCACATTAATTCACTGATCTATCTGTCTGGCCTTAGCGGCAACTTTTAATGGATGTTATATATTCACTTGAAGACTTTCTTGTTACAGTACTTTGTGATAGGTATTTATTGTAGTTCTCGTATTTAAGTCAGGGTAATTTACTAAGTTATATACCTTAAAGTCACTTGATTGATTTGCTTTGCATTTAACCTATTTTAAATCTCCGATACTGAGTTTGCCTTATTTCTACTATACTATTTGGTATTGTATCGTTGGATCATAAAATTTGTTACCTATCATTCCCAGACAAATTTAGAAGAGAATAGTTTTTTTTTCTTGATTTTAATAGAACATTGCAGTTACAAAGTTCTCAATATTCTTGCAGATCATGTATTTTAAATCTCAGATAATTCTTTTCCTCACATGATATGGCTTTGCTAAGCCAGAAAAGTTTATAAAATTTTATTATTTAATGTTTTAAATCCTAAAATATTTTAAAAATGCAATGAAAAATCATAAAACACCGACTTCTTTAAAATATTGATATTTGACATTTAAACTCAACTCTCATTTACTTTAGAAAAGAGTTTCTGTGCATATTATCTATGTACCCCCTATTAGTACTTTTCTAATGGTAATTTTTCTCTGCTAGATGCCAGCATGTATCAGAAGGTGCATATACAGCTGAAACACATGTGGTAATATTCTTCTATTACTAAATTTTAACATAACCAAAAAGTCTGTGGGATTTTTTTTTGATATTGTATATTCATTTTCTAGGTTAATTTATTAATCTCTCCAGAGACTTTTGTAAGAAAATTCTCTTATTTGCAACAGTTCTCTGAATCTCTGTAAATATGCAGTCATCTGTGTCTCAGATTTCTATTGCTTAGAGTGTTTTGTGATTTTTTAAGAAAGATTATATATATATAAGTATCGCTGCACAGACCAGACTGGCAGTGGTATTCCTGTTTTCTACCTCCCTGTAATCCGCTGGGATTATAGGCTTTACAGATATTTTTATAGACTGCATTCCACAGAATCTGTGACATTGTTCTCACTGCTGCACAACCACACAAATCTATGTTCACCCACTGTATGTCATGCCTTTTTATGCACGATTTTCTTGCCATAGACGACAACACTGGAAATGTCCTAGCTCCACACAGTTTGAACACAGGATAAAGCCAGGCCTTTGTGGTGCACACCTGTAACCCCAGAACTCTGAGGGCTGAGGCTGAAACACTACAAGTTTCCCCCAGCCTGGGCAATTTGGTGATTTAGGAAGGCCCTGGCTCAAAAATGAAAATAAGTTTAAAAGGGTTGGAGATATAACTCAGTGTGAAAGCATTGGTTCAATGCATGAGGTTGAATTTAAGGAGTGAGAAAAAGAGGGAGAAAGAGAGGGAGGGGGGAAGGAGAGGAAAAGAGAGAGGGAGAAGCGCAGAGCAAATTGTAGCATCTGCATTTTCAAGTATGGATAAAGCACCCAGCATTCCCCAACTGTCATTACTGTAAAGCAAAATGCTTAAGGCAATCACAGGAAGAAGCATCATAAAGAACACTCCAAAAAGAGAGACACAGCCTTTTAGGGAGAGTGTGTGACAGAGGTTACTGCTGGTCACAGGTTGCACTTCAAGATAACTCAAGACTGAGAGATGCTTTTCCGGGAAACTGTTGAACAGCCCGCAGAAGAGCCCTTGTGTGGTGGAATGCTGTCTTTCCCTGGGGGCAAAGAATGCTATCTTTGCCCCCAGGGAAAGACCTGACACCAGTCATGGTTCTATGTTGTGTCTGAGAACCTGCTGACACCATGCTGAGCAAGTAGTCTCCATTTCCTGTGTACATAGTCGCATTATTTACACATCTGATGTCCTACTGGCTTCCTTTTTGCTGGACATGATAGCCAACATCAGCAAGCTTTAGGAGAGGTTTATTTTGGTCCACAGTTTCAGGAGGTTTAGTCCATGGTCTTCCAGCTCCCAGTCAGAAATGGCACAGTGCATGGGCAGGTAGAGGAGAAGCTGTGCTCCTAATGGCCTCTAGGAAGGCAGAAAAAGAGAGGAGCCAAGGAGAGAGGTGGCACCTCCCAGACCAGCCTGGAGGGTCTGCCTCACCTGCATGTCCAGCCTCCTGAGGCCGCCTTGAGCTGTGGATGAACATTCATGGTCCAAGAGCTGGTCATCATCTAGAAGACCCCTAGGACCTGGATCTTTAGGAGTCACCTAGCTTTAAAGTCTAGTATGGAAGGCTTCATTTTTGCTTTTTATGTGAGCTCTTGCACATATCTTGATCACAGTCTCTACCAATACTAGATTTGACTTTTATGAATGCCATATCTTTTACCTGAAAATATATTGTTTTGAAAAGCTCTCTCACATTGGTGGATTGCTGAAAGTCATTTTGTATTACATTTCTGAACTAAGGTACAATTTTATTACCTTTTCGAACATGTACTATTATTGTCATTATTTTCATTGATACTAAAATAATTCTGCATTCTGATATGACCATATTTATTCACTAATTTCTTTGAAAACTTCTGTTTCTGTCTCACTAATGCATCAATATAAATGTTTGAAATAATTTCTTATGTGAGATTAATCCACAATTTAAACTTCTTTTACTTTGTCTCCAACCTATGTTTTGACATCAACCTTTCTAGAGCCTCACGAGATGAAACAATAATCTCCTCAATGGTATGAATTCTTTATCTCACTTAGTGGCTCTCTATAGGGTTAGAGATTTATCTTTCTCCTCCAATATAGATTTTTCATTGATCTTTATAATGCATTAAAGAAAAATATTGGTACTGAGTTGCTGGATGGATTATTTTAGTCATTTTTATCTTTAAGCATGTGCACTCTCTAAAAGTTGTATTTTGTTGAGATGTCATAAGAGCTTACAAGGTTTTGCAAATATAGCAACTGACAAAAGAAACTCTAAAATTACCCTATTGTATGAAAGTGTGTACTCTGTCAAATGAAGAGACACATTGATAATTAGCAGCACTTTCTGCAGCAGGCAAATAAACGCATCTTGATGAAAATCCCCATGAAGAGTTCAGTAGCCCAGTTTTGGCAAACATTAAATGGAATCTTTCATTCTTTTTCTGGAGATTTCCCTTATCTTTTTGATCTCTTCAAGTACTTTGGAAGTGTGAGGCTCAATCTTGCCACAACACCAAATGCCAGTCAAAGCCCCTTTCAGGGTAAGCAGCAGGAGCTAGAAAAGCTCCACAATCATTCTTCCACGATGATAAACTCAGGGCCAGTCCAGGTGACACATTATATTTTTTCTAAATTTATTCATAATTTTTAAGTAGCTTGCGTATTATTGTCTTTTTACTGTTTCCCCATTTATCAGCTGCTATAATTTTTTATTTTATCTTTCTCTTTAAACACTTTTTTTGAGACAGTGTCTTGCCATGCAGTTTAGGCTGGGCTTGAGCTCACCCTGCAGCCCAGGCTGGTCTTAAACTTGGCATGATCTTTCTGCCTCAGCCTCCTGAGTGCTGGGAATACAGATGTGTATCACCACACTTGGCTCTCTTTAAACATTTCAAACTTTCCCTTTCTTTGCAGCTTCCTAAATTAAAATGTAAACTTGATTATTTTTATTTTGAAAGGTACAGAATCTGCAATTACAGATAGTTTTAATTTTCCCTTTCTGTCCCTGTACTCATATTTTTTTTCTTTTATCTGACTGAATTGGCTCAGGGCAGCAACATGTAAATAGCGGTAACTGAGACAAGGATGTCTGACTGTCGTCCCTCATTCCACTGAATAAGTCAAGAAGCAGTGCGATGACTCGAGGGTCACTACTGTTCAAAATGGGATGAATTAGGGATCAAAATCATGATGATTTTAATGATCTGTTCCCAGTACTACACAGAACTTTAACTTCACCTGACACTGAGTGTAGCCCGGTCCTTTCTGGCTCTCCCCAGGAAAAGGAAGCTCTCCTGCACTGCTGGGACCACACAGGGCCCAGGACAGCACAGATGAAGATGGAGCAGAGCATAGGGTGGGTGTGGAAGACAGAAACCCAAGCCACAAATAAGTCATGCTCTGCTTCCTATGTTTTAGTCTACATTAGTCTATGACAACAAGTCTGAATTATTACACTGTTCTTATAAAAAAAAATTATGGCATGCTTTGTACATGTAGCACCACACCCTAATGAGTGTCGTCGTTATGTACTATGTACACACTCGGGGAATTTTAAAAACTTAAAAAGCAATAATTTGATCTGTTCATAACTACAAAATATTCATTCTTGCTCCATTCTTTATACATGAGCCTTTTTTCCTAAAAGCAGTGTAGCACTGCTTTTGGACTCAGTTTGACACTCTTCACCTTTTATTTGGAGTAGCTAAATGACTCATATTGCATCTATTTGAACATAAGTTTCTTACTATTTTTGTAGATTTCAGATATTTTTCTTTATTTCTGTTACTCTTTTTTTATTTATTTTTTATTTTATTGAAGTACAAATATCAATCAGACAGTTTCAAGACATCTTAACAAGACAGATTCGATAAATTAATATATTGCAAACTGTTTTCATAATGTTTTGGTATCGTACAAGGTGCATACATGATATTATATTTACAGATATTATTTTAGCAGATGTCTCATCAGTAAATTGAGTGTAGGCTGCTTACTTATCTTATTTTTTATACATGAATTATATCAAAAATTCAATAATTACTTTCCTAGTTGATGACCGTAGTACTAGAAGCCGACATAATATCCTGTCCAACCACCATTAGTGCAGATCTTGCCACTCATAGGATTATGTAGAAGCACAGCATTATCTATCCCAACTGTACTGTCTATACACACACATCATGATTTTTTCTTTCTATACCCCTTCCTTTGTCTACACCTGTCAAAGGTGGGCACTCCATTGTCATTCAACTTAGGTGCTTGAACTCGACACTACAATCCAACACAGTCCAGCATTCCACAACAATAGTGAGTTATTCAAAGAAGTTGTCGACCATAGCCATTTACAGCTCTGCTTAATATTATTGCCCCACGATATATACTTCATTTTTATGCTTTTCTGATGAATGGTTAAGACCTAGATAGATCATGACTTATATACCAACACATGAACTTTATATTTCTTATGTGGTCAGTGAAGTCCTCTATTTCTGTTATTCTTGATGTGAGATATATCTTGAATTTTTTTATCATTTAATTTTTCTGTCCTAGACCAAATAGATCAGTAGATTAAAGTGCCTGCAAGCAGGCACAGGGGCCAGGGGTTTGATTCCTGGGCCTGCCATGCTGTCCCCACCCCCGGGGGTGCCCTGAGTCAGCAATTGAGACTGGGTATGGTGGCTCATGCCTGTAATCCCCTTTCTTGGGAGGATATAAACAGGCAGATCACTATGAGTATCGTCTAGTAGTGAGACCCTGAACACCCTGTGGAATCTTCTCTAAAAACACAAAACAATAATAATTATAATCTTTCTGCTCTATTATTTAATGTTGTCTTAGTTACAAGATTTGCTGTTTTTTAGAGGGGAATGAATAACTTAAAAAGGCAGTCTTGCTAATTGTACTATTTTTTGACAAATTTCTATGTAGTGGAAGACCTCAGAACATATATGTTCTAGTAATGACAATCTGTCTCATGTCTTATATTCATATTTCATCTCTCTCCATATTTATGATGTTTTTGTAATATAAATGGGACTTTGAGTCTTCTCACTGAAATATCTCCCTATCTCTTTCTAAACATATATTTTTTCAAATAATAAAATAAGTTCTTACTGAGTGTCCTGAGGTAGCGTCATATTTAATATTCTTTTGTCCTTGCTTCTAGACAGCCGGGTTTATAGGATCTGCACATGTACAAATGCCTTCATCATTATTGGTTTATTAAATTAATATTGATTTTAATTTCACTCACATTCTTTCTTTCCGTGAATATTACTTACCTCATTAATGACATTCTTGTTGGACCTTTCTTTCATAAGTATTCTAACCTTATCTTAACAAGGAGAAATGCATTATTTTTGCTTATCAGAAAGTCATTATTGCATCCTACTTTGACAATTATAGTTGCTTCAAAATTTTGAAAGTAACATTCCATTGTCCTCTGTCTTTCACTGTGTCCATTGAAGGGTCCTCCACAGTTATTTCACTGAATATTTATAATTGGGATCTCTGTATGGGTTCTGTGTCTGTAGATGCAACCAATTAAAAATACTAGAAAAATTAATTCATCTGTACCAAACATGCTACAACAGTCAAAGTTCTTCCACTTAAAAAAAATACCTCAGAAAATCAACTGAGAAATTTTTCATGAGCTTTCAGAGGATTTTCTACCAGATCCATCAGCTCTCTCTCCTGAGGTGAATGGTGAGAAGCCATCGAAAAAGTATGTGGCTGAAAACAACTGGTAGCATGAAAAAGATGACCATCATGTGGAGAATGTAAGCAGAATCCCACAGTCCTCTTCAGCACAAGGTCCCAGAGACCCAAGAGCCCCTGAATAGACACCTTTTAGGTGCTTCTTCACCTCCCAACACTGCCCACTGGTACTGAGTCATAGCACGTAGACCTGTGAGATACATGGAAGGTCCACAGGCAGCCAAGGCACTAACTTTGTCATCCCTGTCTAAACAGAAACTGTGTGACAGCTATTTTCATAAGCTGTTGCATTATATCAGATGTCATAAGCAACCAAGATGAATTTAAAGCATATGGAAGGACATATCCACATTAAACAAAGATGCACTGTGCTGTTTTATAAAAGGAACATGAGCACTAAAATGTTTTGGTATCCATATGAGGTCTTGGAACCAGTTCCCTGAAGAGAACTGGGAACTAGCTATGCATTCTATTTCCTGCTCTAGAAATTGCATATGAACTTTAGAGTTCCTGATATTTTTACATTTACAATACTTTTACATTTATAGTTCACCTTCTTTGTATTAATTTCAGCCTGTCTTACTCTGTTTTAGCTTGTGACTTCTTTTTTTTCCATTTTAATGAGAAAAAAGATAGCAATGAAACAGTCTCAAAATAGGTTAGTAGGACTGTTACAGTAATTAATACACTGCATATTGTTGTCTTTGTAGTATTTATGGACTATTGGTCTGTGTCGGATTACTTTACTGAATTCAAGTACCTACAATCTCTGGACTGGCATCAAGAATGAAAAAGACCTTTGAAGATTTCTCAAACTGTAACTGCAATGGAACACACATCTCTGACAAAAACTAAAAAACAAAAAAGGTGGATGTGTTGCAAATGATGGAAGGCAGGAAATTGATCAAATGTGTGTAGGCAGGACTAGACCTCAGGGCCTAAAGCAAATAAGCTACCTGAGTACTGAGATAAATATTCTGTGTTCTTTAAGTTAGCTATTAGTCACAGGAAACCTTGTGTCACATGTTACTAACTTTGCAGAAGTATGAACAAAATACCATTTTGTTTTGGCTTGTGTCTCCAAATCCTCCCAAAGCCTCATTTATGTGCTCATAAATGGGAAGTGTTGAAGGAAGCTGTACCTACGATGCATGAGTGCAGAAGTTTCTATTTTAGCACGTGGGTGTCAGGCATTTTGTCCCAGACACAAAAAAGTAACTAGCACAATTGGAAATCCAAATCTACAGATTATTTATGAATATACTGCAAAAGTTTTGTGCATCATTTTCTGTATTACTCATCTGTGTTAGTATTTGGATATTTTTGTTACAATTCACAATACCTTTTATAAACTGTGACTAACATACTCAAGTTATCTGCTGAATTTATTAATAATGAGCCTCCTGTCTCAGTCTCCCCTGTGCTGGGATTACAGGCGTGTACCACCTGGCCTGGTTTTGCTGGCCCACTAAGCATGGGACAGGCACAGCATGGGATCCTGGGATCAAACTCAGGTTCTTATGCTTGCCAGGCAGGTGTTTAGACCTCCGAGCTACCCCCACAGCCCATGTTCACTGAATTTGATACCTGAAACTACATTTTGTTATTTTCTACTTCATAATAGTCCATTTTTGTGCTAAATTTTTTTTGCCTTAGTGCAAACAATGTAAAAGCAGTTATTCAAAGTTCATATTTGATAACTGCATTACCTCAGTTCCACTTCAATTTTCTTTGTATGTTCCTATGCTATGAAGCTTTGTTTCATCTTGTCTGATATTTTCTAAGCTGCACATTATATAGGATCAATCTGATACAGTTTAATGTTCTGAACTATGAAGACTTTACAAACCTAACATTGCTTTTGAGAGGTGAATGAGGATCATTAGCAATTTCTCCATTTACAAGCTATGACAAGGAGTTTTTTTTTTTCTCTTCAATCAATTAGGTATTTAAAAATCTTAGCTTAGTTGTTCATTCTAAGTTGATGAACTCACTTCTTTTTTCAAATGTAATTCTTGCATGTTATCATTCTTGCAAAGTAAAAGAAATGTTGATAACATGTGACCATGTGACCATGAATATTCCATTTAAAGAGTGGATGGGGGCTGGGGAGAGTGCTTAGCAGAATAAACGGTTCCCTGGCAAATGCAAGGGCCTGAGTTCAATTCCCCAATTCCAGAAAAAAAAGAGTTGTTACAATTTTCAACAATGTTATTGATCAATAATACATAAAAATATAATTTTTCCTTAAAACCATACAATTCAAGGTGTTCAGTATATTCAACTTTTTTTTTTTTCTTTTTTTTTTAGGTACTGGGGATTGAACTCAGAACCTTGTGTCCCATCCAGCGGGGAAGTCAACACGGGTCACCTGGGGAAGAAGCGGGGAATGGAGGAGGGGACAAAGGACAGGAGACATGAGAAATGGAGACAAGACAGGATTCTGATCAAGTCTCGTTTATTCAAAGGAAACTCTGGGTAAATAGAGTGGAGGCATAGGGAAATGATGTCAGCGGGTAAAAGGCGCGGGTAACTAGGCAACGATCACTTCATGTACACTTTTGCTTCCACTTTTTTTGGATATATACCTAGGAGTGAAATTGTGAGTTATATGGCAGTTCTATATTTAGCAATCATAAGAATTTCCAGAATATTGTTACAAAAGTTTGTGTTTCTTATGAAAATGTGTGATAGTTCAAATTTATCCATATTTTGATAACTGTATCAGTTCAAAAGCATGTACCACTGTGTACACAACAAAAATTCATTTTCTCACAGTCTGACACTGGAAATGAAAAAACAAATTGCCAGAGAAGTTGTGTTCTTTTGTGGGTTGTACACATAGCCATTCGCTTTCTCGTAAAATGATTTTTCCTTATGACCAGCATGCCCTGCGCCCTGTTATCAGGGTTCTTCTCATGAGAAGACTAGTCAGGTTAAACTCAAGTTGACTGCAAGCAGGCTCATTTTAACTTAAAGAATTCTTTTAAGCAGAGTCACAATCTGATGTGCAGAGAATCAGGGATTCAGTATGTGAAACTGGAAGAGATGTATGCACATCACAACCCTGGCAGGAGTCACTGTCACACCACAGCAATTCCAAGGGTTGTGATTCTGGCACTGTTTCGATGTTTAGTTTTTCAGAAAAAAATTATTTTATGACTTGTTGTACTTTCTTACAGAATGAATTTGATTACAGTATATAATTTTTCCACTTTATTATTATATGGATATATCTGTGCTTCTTTTACTCTGTGTTTCCCAGATTAATTTATTTAGTGTGGCAAATTTCAACTATTATTTTTAGTGTATCTTTTGCAGAATTTTCATTTTAGAAAATTCAACTCGAAGTGACAATTTCTTTCTGAAAATCAATTACTATACTGATATTTCCAACTAACAGATACACATTATTCTGGTTATCAATGTAAATAATTTATTTATCCTCAGTGAACATGTATTGCCTTGAAACATATGATTCCTTTGAAGGTAATTCCAGAATTGGAAAATGAGAAGAAAAACATACGTCAATATATTGTGTTCATATATGTTTATTTTGATGATATCCAGTTTGTCATTCTTTGACAGTTTCATTTTTTTACTGTACTTAGTACAGTGTCTCACTGCACAGATTTTCCCATTTTCAGCCTCCCAAGTGCTAGGATTACATGCGCGTCACCACACCCAGTCTCAGTTGCCCTCTCAGCATGCCCCGGGGGTGGAGTGGACACAGCACATTGGGGAGCAAACCCCGGTCCCTGTGCCTGCCTAAGCAGGGGCTTTAGTTTGCTGAACTATCAGGCCCACCCTGAGAGTTTCAATTCTTAATAATGTCTGTTTCCTTTTATATCATTCATACTATGACTCATCTATATTCTTATTTATCCCGGTGTGGACCAGCAAAATGCAGCAGCTAAGAACACATCTACATGCAGTACTGCTTCTTACTGACAATATTTGATATGTGAATGTTAATATTAGGTAGTAAAATTACAGTTGTTTTTTTATTTAATTAGAAAATATATACATATGTAAAATTTCCATAACTGTACACTTGACAAAATATAACCCTGAGTTTTCAAAAAACCAAAGGTAGCACCTGACTCCTCCAAAAAATAAAAGACTATGAGAATGATACCTTCCCATAGCACCGTTCCACGTCAAAATTTATTTTTATATTGCATTTGCAGTCTTTTTGCTTTTATCCATCTCATGTGCCAGTCCAGGTTTTGCATCCCTGAAGCATATTGTCATGGATATACCTGAGGATGTGTGCTCAGCAAGATGCTCACTCCCAGGGTGCATCGCCACATGCGAAGCTGTGTTCCATTTGTTTGTTTGTTTTGTGCTCTTTGTATTGACTATTTGCTTGTGTGAGAGTAATAGCTGTTAGTCTTCAGAATAGTGTTTTGACAGTATAAATTTTAAAGGGGAAGAAAATATTTAAAAAGAAAAAAAGCAGGCTGTATGATAGAGTAATTGTGAAAAGATTTGTAATATTGAAGAGCAATCAATTTAACAATGACAGTGAAGAGTGTTGGCCTTTAATTGTAGTTTTGAATACATACAATAAAAAGAACTATATTAATTCTGATACTCCATATGACATAATAGCATTGATTCATTACAAATATATATTAGCCCCAGCAGTTATTGATTAGTTGCTGTATAAGAATCACAATGTAAAAACCAAACTGCAATATTTACTTGTGAATGATACCCACTTTTGTGTAAGTTATACATTCAAAGGATGATTACATTGAAACCCTGTGTCCACTGTTTCTATACTCCTTATGCATTTTAAAGTCTAAGTCATTGTCATTTAGGAATTTTGAAATTTGCTACATTTTTATTTGCTGCTATTTATTTCAGTGAATTAAAATTAAAACTTAAAGTCTATAAGATGAAAAATATTGATAATGAAAATAACTTTGGCATGAATTTCTATCTGTATCTGTATCTCCATAATTTATTAAGAAACATCTGATCCAAACAACAAACATACAGAAATCCAAAGCATCCTTAATTGTTCATAATTCATCAAGCGACTCACATAACTCAGTAACCTAATTTACAATATTCCCATTGGCAATGTATGTTGTTCCTTAAGCTACTATAAAAATAATAAGTTGATTAGTCAGTAGCAGTAGTGTGATTATAAATTAGTTATATGGTAATTTAAGAAACCAAAAACCATTGGTAGGAAAGTACACCTAATTTAAATTCGAAGGCTACACAGTGAGAGGTGGCTCTCATTAGAAATGACCAAGGCAGTGCCCAGAGTGTCTAGTGGAGCACGGTGCATTCAAATACAGAAAGTGTGCTTGTGTTTAATAAGCACAGCAGGTGAACAATAGGATTTGAAAGAAAAATTAAATGGGCTGACCCAAGTGTTGAGATATTTATTGTGCGCTTCTGCACTTTCTGTTCTACAATTACTACAGAGATCTTTGCTAGACTAAGGTGAAGGGGAACTGTTACCACAGTGGTGCACCAAATTAAGTAGTACAGCCACAAGGGAAAACATAAATGCTATTTTTTAAAAGAAATCAAATTCAATCTGCTTTTATGTCCAAACTCTTGTATTCTTCCACCTTTTAGCTTTGTGCCATGTCTGTTGCGAAGGAGATATTTTATCAAAGTTATACATATACTAGTGGTTGATAATGCTATAAACAATTGCTAGAACTTGGTACAGCATTTTTTGACATGATATAATTTTCAAAAAGAAGCATTTTGACTCTTTTGGTTTATTTTTATGTCTAAGTATTAGCTTGTTCCTTTCTTTTGCATATTGTGTAATGTTATCATTAAAACATCCAAACAAAACTTGTTATTGCTCTAAATAGCATTAATTTCTTTGAATCATTATTTTTTCAAAGCTAAATCTCACTAACTTGATATAGACATAGTGAAATATCAGAAACAGTAAAAAAAAAAAAGTGAGAGCTGGAAAATAGAGGACTAAGAGGAAAATACATTGGTAATGATTTTCATTGGGCATAGACTCATTATCCAAATATATTTATAGTAGCTCATGCAACTCTCAAGGGGTTACCTTTAAAGAATTCTGGCCATAAAACCAAAAAGTACATGAAACAAATAACTTAATGTTAAAGCGGGACAAAATAGTTGATCTAAGAGCAGAGAGCAAGATTTGAAAGCAGGACACAGGATGTCTATAGTAATTATAAAGATGTATCTCATATCTAGTTACTTTTGACAAACTGTTTTTGTGATTTATGACAGGTGCTTGTTTATAAACCCATTTCTGCAGAGGCAGAGGGAGAAGCATTTATCATTCTGCTTGGCCTTGCTTATTAGATAAATGTCACATAAACATAACCTAAATCTGGATTCTCACTCCTCTGGCACAGAAGCTGGTGGCATCTTTGACTCCTTTCATTTTTCTGCCGACCTCCTGCTGCTCAGAACTATGTGACAGTGAGTATTGTTAGTCATGGAGCTGCAGCTGTGAAGAAAGAAAAAAAATCATTCAGAGTTGTAGAGGTCAGCTAGGTTTTATTTATCAACAACAGGCAATTCAATATTGATTTCAGTTTAAAAGTTTCACCTTGCAGCTATTTTTAGTTAGTAACTGAGTCTAACCAATATAAAAGCTTTTGTAGCTTACAGACATGGGTACTGTGACAGTATCAGATTATGCAATAAAGGTATCAATCTGAAATTCACACAGTAAATAAATATTAATTGAACATCCTGGGAAATTAATCATAATGATTTAAAATCTTAAGAGGTCTAATTTTCTATGGATTTCTTTTCAATCTGTAACACGATTGCATTTTTAAATTATTCTCTTCTTTTGGAATATTCCATCCGTAATTGTTAGTTGATGTATCAGATTTAATGATATTTTTCATTGTTAGATTTAGTGACTTATAATTGTGAATTATGTGAAAATGTTTTGAATATTTAACAATCAGTGGCTAGAGGCATGATGAAAGATTACTAATAAAATGGTACTAAATCTATACTACATGTGACATATAGTACAAAAAGGAGCGGTGCACCCACACAGCTGTTGAGAAAGCCCCAGGGAGAAGACCATGAGGAAATGCAGGTAAGAGTGACAATGCAGCGAGCTGAGGTCAGTGGGAACTCTTCCTCTTGATGGAGAAAAGTGTCATCTAAAGGTATGTTTATTTACATGCTTGGCAGGTTGCTGTCAGTGAAACCCCTCTGTCTAACATTAGCTCACCTCTCACACTGGTTTGCCAGGCTTTCCTGAGCACTTTGTGCTCTTAGAGCTGAATGAGCTTGTTCAAGCGGCTCAGATCAGGTGTGCTATGGCCCTAGGGCTGGCTTTGGCACAGCCCCACACGTTTGATCAAACTCCAGTTTTCAGTGCTCTGCACATCTCCCCTTTTCCTGTTTTGTAGTTGCAAGTGATGGGTTGTCAGTTGAAGGTAGAGGAGCTATGCTTGGAGGACTCAGTAGAATGCCTTCTTTCTTGAGGTTATACTTTTCTGCTGGATGTTCAAGATTAAGGTAAAGGGAGACCTGTATTATTGTTTTTATTTGTTTTGTGGCCAGCTAAGCCTGCTCCGGGGGCGGGGCTGGTGCGGCATATGGTATCAGGGATCCAGCCATGGTCCCTGTGTTTGCCTAAGCTTGCCAAAGCAGGCACTTTAGACTGCTGAGTTATCTTGCTGCCACAGGACTTGTGTTGTCATCATCATCATCATCAGTTTATTTTTTAATACATTTAGTTGTTGCAGGGTCACACCATGCAGCTTGGATTCATAGTAATCCTCCTACTCTCAGCCTTGGCAGCACTGGGATTACAGATATGCTCCACCGTGCCTGGCCTCTAGTGGGTTAGCCCACCCTGAATTTAGGGCTGGCAAAGCTTGTGGTACCAGGGATCTAACCACAGTTCCTGCACTTGCTTAAGCTCGCCTAAGCAGGAGCTTTAGTCTGCTGAGCTATCTCACCAGCCCTGTATTATTAAAATTGATTTTTGCTATCTAACAAGGTTTGTTGGTCCCCTTAGGCCTTACCTTGGAACTAGGTATAGCACCTTTCACTCTGTCAGTGTCAGTTGTCTGCATGAGTCATGGCTATTGCTTCAGCAAGTTGTTCTCTGTGAAAGCCTGGTATGCTTTTCTGTCCTAGTGTCTCTCCTTAAGGACACTATACACCATAGATCTCCTACCTCTGTGGTCGAACAATCTTTTTGGTCAGAAGATTGAGGACTCCTTGAGCTATAGGATGTTACAGCAGAGGTTCTCTTATATCCCAGGTCCTCTTTACCTTGAGGGGTCAGGGCCAAAATATTTGCCTGTACTCTTAGCCCACCTATTTTTCTGGGATTTTTGGTCTCCAAAACTCAATTCTTAAATATCCAGAAGAGAGTATTATTGATTTTATATTGTAATGGAAGAACTGAAATTCACACTAATTTCATCTGAATATCAAGCACTTTGAGATTAAAAAATATACATTATTTACAATTAATGGATGTCCTAGTAGTTGAATCCCCAAAGAATGTTAACAGATAACATAATGTTATAATATATGATATTGTTATATAATTTTACACAGAAAATTTGAAATCAAAAGTCATACATAATATGTGGCATGACAATTATAATGACAATTTGTAACACACTTAAATTTCCCTTTTGACATAATATAATTTTTTAATCAGTCCTTTTTATCTAATACATAGGAAATTTGTTCCTAATAAATATGTGATATTATCAGGATTGTTTAGTGTCTAGGCATCTCTAAGTGTACTGGCACATATGTAACGTACATATCATGTAAGTTTTTGTTATTACTGACTATGATCTCATTGGCTTGACATAAACCTCCTATCACAAGCAATTAAGAGTACAAAATAAAGGCAAATGTCTGAATCAGAAAGAAAAAAAATGTATTACCATAAACAATCCTTGTATTCCAATTTGAAAGATATTTATATCTAAAAGCATGACTATATTTAATACATGATGAGGTAAAAACTATCAATGGTCATAGACATATGATGACTTTTGCTTCTTAATTTGGTTTGTACCAGAAAATCTTATTTTATAGACAGTTAAATCTTTTAATAATGACTAGTGAAATATATCACAACAATATTTTTGAGAAACATTTTTGGAGTTGTCTTCCATGAAACTATTTAGACCACTAGGGTTCCCATTAATGAGCAAAAACTAGGTAATTATTATTCCAGACAGTTGCCTTCTCATTCATCAGCTGGAGTCTTTTCCAATAATCTCCCTTCACCCCAAGGGATTTTTATTTCATTATTTTAAGAATTATTTAAGGAATTATGAAAACCAGATTACACATCATTTTGACCAGCCAACAATCCAAAAGGAAACTTGCTTTAAGTCTGTAAACCAAATTAAACTACAAACAAGGTATCTCAAATGCAAAATGAAAAGAAAAAACTCTTGAGCTCACATAACAAAGACAAACATACACAGGCAGTCTGACAGACAAACAGATACACAGATAATCTGAAAGTCAAAGTGCACTCACATATATTCTTCCCAAAATGAATATTAATTAATAACCTTTTCCAGTTTAAGAAATGTATAATTATAAACAGACTATTAAGAATTTTTGTCACTGATTAACACACATCTCTTATAAGAAGAATGCTATAAGAAGAATAAGATGAAACAAAATTTATTTACCTATCTTTTTGTATTTTATTTTGTCTTAAGAACACTGCTAACTTTTCTTCCCCTTTCTTTTATGTAGCTTTTCAGCTCAATTATCTTCAAGCACTTTACAACCTATAGATTTTTTTCCCCATTTTTGGTTAGTATCTCCTGGGCATCCTGGGTCAGTTTCTTTGATTGGACCCAAGTTGGATCTAGCCCCATTTTTGTCTATTGTCTGTATCATGATATCTAAGGCATCTCTGCCTCAGGGCTGAACATTAGATTCTTGGAATGAATTTATCCAGTTTTGGGTCCATGCAGCAGCCAGGTAGCATGCTCTTCCTCCCACAAGATGCATTCAACATTCACTGAAAAGGTACAGATATGCACTTAACCCCAAAGCAGTACTGAGCGGGGTTGCTTTCACTGTCCAATAAGAAGATCTTTCCAAAAGACCCAGTCTGACTTCTTTTCTTTTATCTGATTGAATTATCTTCCTGTTGCTGTAGTTCCATTGCTAGTAGCATTTAAAAAGTTAATAGTATATTATCACAAATAAAGTCTATTAGGTGGTATAATTTAAAAAAAAAATATTTGGTGCAGGGTCTATAAGGTCTAAAGCGTCTCACCACATAGATCAGACCCATAGTGATTCTTCAGTTTTCAGTTTCCCAAGTGCTGGGATTGCAGGCATGTGCCACCATGCCCAGTATCCATCACCCTTTCAGCATGCCCTAGGGGCAGAGCCAGTATGGCACACTGAGGATTAAACCCCGACCACTACACTATGCCTAAGCAGGCACTTTAGTCTGCTGAACTCTCTGGTGGGCTTTGTTTTTTTTTTTTTTTTTTTTTTAGTCTTTTTGAGACAGGGTCTCACCATGCAGTTCAGGCTGGCCTTAAGCTCACTTTGTACCTCAGGCTGGTCTCGAACTCACAACAATCCTCTGCCTCAGCCTCCCGAGTGCTGGGATTACAGGCCTGCGCCACCACGCCCGGCTCTGGTGGGCTTTGTCATGAACGTTTTGTAGGGAAGGGTTCCTCCTTTTATCTTCTTATTGAATTTTGAGCATACAGTGTGAGAACATTTAACAGTGTTTTACACATTGAGTGTTATAAGCAATTCCTGTGATAAGGGAAATGTGGGAAGTTTTGTAAAATGTTTGGGAGGCAGCACTCACACAGGCTGAACTATTGTCAGTTTTCAGTACCTGTGGGCAGACTCAGGACACGAGATGGGGTGACGTGAACCCTGGATCCATCTCTGCCCACTGATCCAAAGACTTCAGAGTCTCATTGGCAGTAAGGGCCATCATGGGTGGCTGTGGCAGCTTACTGGCCTGCTTACTGATCTGATAATCTCCAGCGCCCAAGCACAATGACAGTAAGAGTTTAAAGACTCATTGGGGCTTTGATTGGAGTTTAATCTGCAGCACACAGGAAGTGGGGCTGGCCGAGCCTTTTCCCTTCCACACACCACCACAGCCTGTAGCACTGTAGAGGTCAACTCTGAGTCACCAGTTCCCGTAAGTCACCTACATCACCAAGGAGTTTGACTATCTATGTGGAGGCAGACCAAGGCTATCTTGATAGGGAAGTTTTCTGTGCTTTAACTCCCTTCCATGTCTGAGAAAATGGGTGAGCCTGCAGCTGCAGCTCCTTCCCATAGGCAGTAGCCCTGGATGGCTCAGCCCTGTGATGTAGTAAAAGTTTTAACTGAGAAAGTGGAAGTAGCTGCTTGTGGCTAGTTAAGCTTTCTGGTTTTAATTTGGCTAGTGTGAAATGAAAGTTGTAACAAACAATCATCTAGTGAGAAGGGTCTTTTTCCTCCACATCTCCCTACTTAGCTCATTCAGCTAAACTAGAGGGTTTTAGCTTTTTTAGGGATGGTGCTTCCCTATCCTATTTCTGCTAAGGACTTAAAAAACACTGCTCTGAGCCAAATCCTCGGTGGTTGTCTCAAACTATGTACACTCACTGGACATCCCTTAATCCTGTAAATACAGGAATCAATAACAAAACAAGTATTTCTGTATGCATGTGTGGTTCTTAAGAACCTGTGTGCTCCATGTCTTACATCTGGTGATGGGATCAATATTAATGATATCAATGGAAAAACAGTGGAGCTATCAATAGGACCATCATTGATTATATCCATATGCCTCTGGAATTAACAGTGATGATATCCATGAGACTAATATTACTGATATAATACACATTGCTGCCTCTTGTGCACAAAACTAGAGTTGCTCTTTTATTTGCTATATGACCAGTTTTTCCACATCCTGGGGCCCTGTTTAGGCACCAAAATGCCATGGTCACTGTAGCTCTTGGGGAGAGGACCATGAAGAAATGCAGGCAAAAGAGAAAGTTCATGAAACTTGGGTTCAATGGAGCTCTCTCTCTCTCCTGGGGAAAAAAAAACAAGTAACTGCCCAACACCACAGCACACTGATTTTTAAGCTTGGTGCCTTGCTGTCAGTGAAGCCCCTGCCTGACCGTGATCCTGCCTCCATGCCCTGTGCTCTTGGGGCTGGTTCAGCTCACTCATCTTGGGAACTTGGTGCTCTCAGGACCAAAACCACTTGTTCAGGTGGCTGTCCGTGGGCATTCTGCAGTCTCAAGATGGCCGTGCTTCGGCCTCACACATGTGATGGTTTCCTAGCTTCAGCAGCTCCCCACAGAAGAGCAAAGCATTAACATCTTGGAGCGGCATTAATTCTGCAAATGACCTCATGAATTGCCATGCTGATTATCTTGTCTTTCAAAGGCATAAAAATTTGGAAAACAAAATGTTCATACAAATGTGAAGAGAGACAATATTCAAATTTACTCAAATTTTCCTGATTATATTACCTAATAAATTAAACATTATAAGTATAATTGAGAATACTTTAATATCATTTAAAAATCTAAAATGAAGCATATAATGAAGTTTTTCTCTTTTTTAGCTGAGTTAAAGCTTAGAAATGTCTTTTATGTTGTACATCATCTTAATTTTTTATTATTTATTTATTCATTTATTTATTTGCTTTTGATAAGAGAGTTATAATTAATACATAGCATAATGTTGTCTTTGTAGTAGTCATTCATAGCACAGGATGCAGACATGATATCTTGTCCAAACACTATTAGTACAAATTTCTCTTCCTATTGAATTAAGGGAAAGTAGCTGTACATCTATCCTAACCATTTTGCATATATAGATACAAAAGAGTCCTTCATTTATATCACCTTTTTTTCTTTAGTTTTGTCAGAGATGGGCATCCCACTGCCATTCCAACATTGTAGGTCCGTGAATTCAGCAAAATATTTCAATATTGTCCAGCAGCCCATGATAGTAAATCTTTTATTTATTTAGTACCATGTCTTGTTATGCAGCTCAAACTCATAGTGATCCTTCTGTCTCAGTCTCACCATTTTCAGGATTGCAGGCACACACCCACATGCCCAATCTTGGTGGCTGGCATGGTGTGTCTGAGGTTCTGGGATTGGCACAACATGTGGTACCAGGAATAAATTCTCATACTTGTGCTTGCCAGGCAGTTGTTTAGACCACCGATCTATCTCCCCAGCTCTGTACATCATTTCAGATTACCAAATAAGAAAAAAAATTTCTTTCTTTACTAAAACATATTATAATGTCATAGACTGTTAGTGAAAACTGGATATTAATTATGAATACCAGAAAAGAAAGATAAAGCTTTTAAATGAAAGAACATTTTTATATGATATGGTTTATAAAAAACATAAAAATGTAATGATTACATAATTTTGACTTATTATAAGATATAATATTGCAAATGACAAAACATAAAAAGTTTATGTGTATATTCCTTGTACGATAATATTCTTTTCACTATGTTAATTTTTGTCATTTCAATTAGTACATTTATTTTTTTCTTTATAAGTTACTCTATGTAAAGTATTTTCAAAAGTTTATGTAAAAACTAACAAACAAATGAGCAAATAGGATTAAAATTATCCTATTTGTAGTAGATGTGATTCAGTCTCCTCTTGCTTTAATTTCATTGATTTACTAATCTTAAAGTAAAACATTGATCTTTCCCAAATATACACCAAGGTATGGCCAGTCTAGAGACTTAGAGATATGTCACATCATTAAAATATTGTGATTTTTTTCATACTACATATGATTTCAACCATAGAAAATGTATTTTCTCCTTGTCATTTAGTATCTCTGCATAATGCAATGTATATTCCTTGTATGATAATAATATCTAAGATCATGTCTTTTATAATGAGATTAGTATATCAGAAATTTACAAGATGGTTAAAGCCACAGAGACAAATGATTTCAGACTTTAATTCCCATTGTGTCAAGAATTACACATTTTGCGTTTTTCATACCAACATTTCTAGTCTGTAATAAAATACTGTATTAGCTTGACATCATTGCTAATTTGATTGATATCTCCATGAAGACAATTTTTCACATTTTCTTTCTTTATCATCTAATACACACTTTCCATGAATTTAATACATATTGATTTTAGCTGTTATCTCAGGAAGCAACTGCTGGTTCAATATGCCATAAAATGCCAATCTCAAACCTAGTGCTCTGCCCAAGTACCTGTGTGCTTTTGTCTTGTCTGTACTCAGCTGAGATTGAAATCCCAAAGCTCACTACAGTTGTCTGGGGTTGGCTCAAAGCTGCAGATCGACTTGTTTTTCTCATTTTTCTCATTGTAGTGATCTTCAACAAAGGACCTGGAAATCTGGCGGCCAAAAGATAGTTTCTTTACTAAAGATAGTTTCTTTACTAGTTATCCACACACTGGAGGATGAATCCTCCCTAGCACCCCGGAGCCCACTGAGTCTTCTCTGAACAGCAGCCTACTCTCCCTCCTCAACTCTGGGCAAGCACTGTAGATGCCCCAAGTGCTCCCCAGATTCCCCCACCTGCCTTGTGGCCTTCTGACTTAATCTCATGAAAACCCACACCTAATATCTAAAACCAAAGAATTTTATTGATGTCTTATAATAAGTGGCAAATGAAAATGAATTTTGTTGCACAATGATTATAAGCAAAAGTCTCTGGTTTGTTAAGGCCTAGCATTTCTCTGTGGATGTAACATTTTACCTCTGCCATGGACTAATTCAGTATTGACTTACTTTGTAACATAAATACTAAATCTGGTGTATGTCCAACTTTTCAGTGTCAGCTTTGATCTTTCAAGACCCATATTTTGATCAATATTATATTTATTTCTCCTTTTCCATTGATTGTAGACTTTTTCAGTAACCAAATGATCTCTTTCTTTCCTAAATGTTTTACACAGCATTATGATATTAACTATTAATAACTATTTTTTCTGTATTTTGGACAAGGTCTACAGGGTCTACGGGGTCTCACTATGTAGATCAGAATCATAGTGGTCCTTCTGTCTTCAGCCTCCCAAGCACTGGGATTATAGGCACGTACCACTACACTTAGTTTTGGTCACTATCTCAGTGTGCCCCAGGGATGGGATCCGCACCACAGGCCGAGGATCAAACCCCTGCCACTGAGCGCTGCCTAAACAGACGCTTTGGTACACTGAGCTATCAATAAATAACTATTAATACCTGCTTATTGGAGCTTGAGAGATAGCTCAAAAGTCTAAGTACCTGCCTGACAATCACAAGGACACATGTACTATATGTCATGGTGCTATGCTGGCCACCAAGACTGTGTGGAGTGTGCATGCCTGAAATCACAGTAAAGGGGAGGCTGAGACAGGAGGATCACTGTGAGTCTGAGCTGCATAGTGAGACCCTGTACCAAAAAAATACATAAATAAAATATTTTTAATTTCCTGTTTATTATATCAGATGGGTAAGTTGCATTATCTAGGTCTCATGTAAAACTTCAGCTGTATCTGTGTCTTTAGTGAAAACACATGAAGAAGACCGGAAATTCTTTCAAGTACTCGAGTAAGCTTCCAGCTGCAGCTAGTCTTAGGAGAGTTGGGTGAGGGCTGGGAGTGACTGAGTCTCAGGACAGTGATTTGCAGAAGCATGGTTTCACAGCGTGCTGGTGCTAGCTCCTCAGGCTGTAGGCAGGGACTTATGCTTTGCACCAATCTCAGGAGCACTCTGGGCAACTGGAGCATCTAGCTTCCTCTGTTTGCCAATTTTGTCAGCATAAAGAAAACTTGAAATGTTAGATGTGTAAAGTTTTAAGAATATTACCCAACGCTGAGGTTTATGGAAGTAGCAAAGCTAGAGCTGAACAGAGTGGCCTAGCTCTAAAGTGCATGGCTCATGTATATTCCAATATAAATCTTCTAAAATAGGACTTTTTATATTCCACTGAAATGTAGAAATTTTCATAATCCCTAACCCTAGTGAATATTTAAAGAAAAATAATCTGAAAACAGCATAACTTTGAAAATATCCTATGATATTTATTTTAACATTCAATTATTTGTATTTATGCATTATATGTACACTTTACAATGTTTTGACATTTTGATACAAAAAGTCAGATAAATATCTTAGGCTAAATTATTTTTTTGATTTAGAATAATCTAAAGTTTACATCTAAAAACTACAACTGAAAATTAACTTGATCTCTGAAACCTAGGTGTTGATCTGCTAAAGTTTTTTTTAAGAAAATAGAATATGACAAATACAACTTTTGCTATTTATCATAAGGTTTTAACTTTCAAAACTTTTTACTTCATAACTTTCAAAGAGTATCAGACTCCTCGATCCCGCCCACACCCGCCCAGCCCCAGAGAATGGCCAGAGACAGTGTGGCTGACTCCGCCATCCTACTTGACCCTGCCCATGCCACCCAGCCAGAGACCGGCCTGAGAGAGCGGCTGACTCCAGTGGCCTCCTGGATCCCGCCCCAATCTCTCCCAGCCAGTGGGAATTTGCATGACTCACCAGGCTTCCCAGATCAGTGAGAGTGTGGTGAGTTTGAGGGAGAGCCATTGGCTTCTTCCCACACGCACTACCTGGATCCCCGCCCCCAAGCCCTCCAAGCCAGTGACTGGCATGAAACCTCAGGACCCACTCATCAGCACTTCCCCGGATCCCCTGCCCTAAAGCCCTCTGAACGAGTGGGAATTTCCCCAACTCCTTGGGCATCAAAGTTCAGTGAGTGTAGAACTCCAGGCCCACCGAGCCCGAGAGACATTTCCCAGGGATTCCTGCCCCCCCCTACTCCCGTGGCCTGGTGAGAGCTCCAGGCCCACCATGCCAGAGAAACATTTTCAGGCAATTACCAGTCCCACCCCACAGCGCCAGACCCAGTGCAGGTCTGCCTAGAGTGAGAACTCCAAGCCTGCCATGCTGGAGGGACATTTCTCAACAATCCGCAGTCCCACGCCAAGGCCAGAAACCCAGCACAGCCTGGCCTGTGAGTGAGGGCTCCATGCCCGTTGCACCGGAGGGACCTTTCCCAGCCTTCTCGGGTTCCGGCCTGTAGACTTGGACCCAGCACAGGCCGGCTGACCCAGTACATCTTACTCAGTGAATAAGATCATCCACTATCCTTTTGTGAGCCCAGAAGACCCAAAGAGCCCAGGCACGCCTACCTGGGGAGCGATCTGCCTGACACAGGATGGCTGACCCCGGCAAGTTTCCTGATCCTCACCCCAGAGCCAGCTAAGACTGGGAAATTTCATTACTTGCTCTGCATCCCAGTTCAGTTCATGCTTGCCTGAACAGGGAACCAACAGAGGGGAACCAAAGGAGCTGCAGCAAAAAAGGAACTAAATACAACAGCTAGGTCCAGGATAGGCATACCTGGAAGATCTCAAACTTAATAGACAGGCACCCGAATCTCATAAAAAGCTAAGGTTATAGCTACACCAAAGCTCTACACCAAAGGCCAAAGGTCAGTGCTATACAAAATGACAAAGACAAGGGGGAAAATGCAATCCCAGACCTCGAGTCCACCAGTAAGGTCAGAGGACACTACCTCAGTTGCAGTGAATGAATTAACAGATACAGCAGCAAAGGAACAATGGCAGAAAGCAATAGAGGAAATCAAACGAGAAGTAATTCCCCAAATAAAAAAAGAAATATCTGAACACATAGTATCTGAAATAAAGAATGAATTCCAGAAACTTTGGGTGGAAAAACTATGCTCACACAGAACAAGGGCAGAGAGCACTACTCCAGCTGAAATATATTTATTAACAGCATCTGAAGCAAAGAAACAAAAGCAGAAAGATCATGAGGAAATCAAAGCAGAAAAAAGTTCTGAAATCAAAAAAGAATTCTTTGAAAAAAAAGAATTCTTTGAAGTCATAGCATCTGAAATACATAAACAAGTCCAGAAATATACAGAGGAAATCCAACTTGGAAGAAACACTGCAGAAAAAGAATAAATAACTACCTCTAAAGAAGACATGGATAAAAAATATTGAGATCAGAAATACGATGGATTCCTTGAATGAGCAATACAGAAAAGAAATAGAACACATGAAACAGTCAAAGAGATATAGAAGAACTAAAAATATCAATCACAAGTCTAGAAAACCATCTGAGTGAAAGTGAAGACAAAGTATCAGATCATGAAGATGCTGATGCAGCTAGTGAAAAGGTGAGAAAGGATCTCTTAAAAACAACGAGAATGCAGGAAAAAATAATCCATCACCTGCAAGATGACGCCAGGATGAACAATGTGAGAATAATTGGTATCAAGGAGAAAGAAGCAGTCAATACAAATGACATAAAAAGAATTTTGGGAGAAAAAATCACAGAAAACTTCCCAAATGTGAGGAAACAATCCAACATTCAGGTCACTTAAGTATACAGAACAAGAAATAACTTCAACACAAATAGAAACACACCGAGACATATAATAGTTAAGATCGCAGAAATCCAACACAAAAATAATATACTGAATGCTGCTAGAGAGAAGGAACTCACATTCAAAAGAAAAACCATGAGAATTACAGCCGACTTCTCTACACAAACAATGAAGGCAAGGAGAGCATGGAGCAGAGTTCTTCAAGTCCTACATGAAAACAAATTCCAGCCCAGACTACTATATCCTGCAAAACTCTCTTTCAAGTTTGATGGAGAAGTGAAATACTTCCACAACAAACAACAACTAATGAATTTCATGATGACAAAGCCATCCCTTCACAGGCTGCTGAAAGATGTTCTAGAGAGAGACCACAATAAATGAGAATGGAAGGAACCCACTAAACAGTACAGACAATTAAACACATCTTACAAAGGAGTAAACAACACCAGGTAAATATCATCACAAACATAAGGCAGCACATTTCAATTATAACCATCAATGCAAACAGACTCAATTCTCCAATTAAGAGAAATAGGCTGGAACAGTGGATTAGGAAACAAAATCCAACAATATGCTGTCTACAAGAAACACACTTAACTCAAAATGACATTCATAGGCTGAAAGTCAAAGGATGGAAAACAATACTACATGCCCCAGAACCTCAGAAAAAAGCAGGAGTAGCAATTCTGTTCTCAGACAGTCTCAACTTCAAACCAAAAATAATCAAATGACACAAAGAGGGCTACTATATATTGGTCAGGGGAAAAATTCAAGAGCAAGAAGTAACACTCATAAATATTTATGCAACAAATACAGGATCAACAAACTACGTAAGACAAATCTTAAGGGACATGAAAAACTTCATGTCTAAGAACACAATCTTAACAGGAGACCTTAACATACCCTTATCTCAGAAAGATAGGTCAACCAGAAAAAAAAATTAGCAAGGAAGGAGCAGAACTGAACTAGAGCTTGGAACAAATGGACCTGGTGGACATATACAGAGTGTTTCACCCAACCACAGCTGAATACACATTTTTTTCAGCTACACACAGGTCATTTTCCAAAATAGACCGCATACTAGTCCAGAGGTCAGGTATATGCAAGAAAATAGAAATCATTCCATGCACACTATCTGACTACAATGCAAAGAAACTGGAAATAAACGACAAAAGAAACCAGAAAAATCCACTAAATTCATGGAAACTAAACAACACCCTACTCAGAAATCAATGGGCTGCAGAAGAAATTCAACAAGAAATTCAATAATATCTACAATTCAATAAAAATTCAAGTTCAATTTACCGGAATTTATGGGATGCGGTGAAAGCAGTTCTTAGAGGGAAAATCACAGCTGTGAACTCACACATTAGGGAAACAAAAAGGGAACAAATTAGCACCCGAATGTTGCACCTCAGAGAACTACAAAGAGAAGAGCAAACAAAAGCCAGAGCGCAAAGACGGGAAGAAACCATAATGATTGGAGTGGAAATTAATTCAATTGAGATGAAGGAACCAGTTCAAAGAATCCACAAATCAAAAAGTTGGTCCTTTGAAAAACTAAATAAAGTTGATAAACCTCTTGCCAACCTCATCAAAAAGAGGCAAAAGAAAATTCAAGTACAAGCGATAAGGAATGGAAAGGGTGAAATCACCACAGACTCAGTGGAAATTCAGAAGATTATCAATAGTTACTTTGAGAATCTTTACGCTCACAGAATAGAAGACACAGAACAAATGGACAGATTCCTCGAAAGTTACAAATTACCAAAACTGAATCAAGAAGATATAACAACTCTCAATAAGCTGATAACAGCCAATGAAATTCGAAACATAATAAAAAGCCTACTGACAAAGAAAAGTCTTGGTCCTCATGGATTCACAGCTGAATTCTACAAGAAATTTATAGAAGATATAATCCCCACACTCCACAAACTCTTCCATGAAGTTGAAAAGGAAACAGTCCTCCCAAAATCATTTCTGGAGGCAAGTATAATACTGATTCCAAAACCAGGGAAAGACACAACCAAAAAGGAGAACCACAGGCCAATCTTCCTCATGAACATAGATGCAAAAATACTCAACAAAATCCTGGCAAATAGAATACAGCAAATCATCAAGAAGATCATACACCATGACCAGGTAGGATTCATCCAAGGGATACAGGGATGATTCAATATCTGAAAATCTATAAATGTAATACACTATATTAATAGACTGAAATCTAAAAACCACATGATCTTCTCAATTGATGCAGAGAAAGCCTTTGACAAAGTCCAACACTCATTCATGTTCAAGAATGAGTCCTACAGAAAATTGGAATAGATGGACTCTATCTTAACCTGATAAAAGCCATCTATGACAACCCAAAAGCTCATGTAATTCTAAGTGGGGAAAAACTGAAATCTTTTACTCTTAAATCAGGTACAAGACAAGGATGACTTCTATTACCCCTCCTATTCAATATAGTCTTGGATTCCTTAGCAACAGCCATTAGAAAAGAAGGAGAAATAAAGGGAATAAGAATAGGTAAAGAAGAAGTTAAATTATCAGTATTTGCAGATGACATGACATTTTACTTGGAAGACCCCAAAAATTCCACCAAGAAACTACTAGAACTGATAGGGAAATTCAGTAGCATAGCAGGTTACAAAATCAATACTCAAAGGTCAATAGCATTCCTCTACACAGATAACAAGCAAACTTAAAGGGAAACAATAGGCACAATACCTTTTACAATAGCTCCACGGAAAATGAAATACCTTGGGATTCACTGAACCAAGGAAGTCAAAGATCTTTTCACGGAAAATTACAATACACTGAGAAAAGAGATTATAGAGGATTTCAGAAAATGGAAAGATATTCCATGCTTCTGGACAGGAAGAACCAAAATCGTGAAAATGGCCATACTCCCAAAATTGCTGTACAGATTTAATACAATCCTTATCAAACTGCCACCAACATACCTCCCAGACATAGAGAAATCAGTCCTAAAATTTATTTGGAACCACAAACGACCCAGAATAGCAAAGGCAATCTTGGCCAATAAAGACAAGGCAGGAGGCATCATAATTCATAACTTGAAATTATACTACAAAGACACTGTGATAAAATCAACATGGTATTGGCAACAAAATGGATCTGAGGATTAGTGGAATAGAATAGAAGACATAGAGGCATCTACGAAAACACTTAGCCATCTGATCTTCGACAAAGGGGCTAAACAAGCCTACTGGAAGAAAGATAGCCTCTTTCACAAATGGTGCTGGAAAACATTGGCTTTCTACATGCAGAAAACTAAAACTTGACCCAGCTCTATCACCATGCACTAAGTTAAAGTTAAAATGGATTAAAGATCTAAACATTAAAACAGAAACACTCAATCTCCTGGAAGAGAAAGTAGGAGGAACTCTTGAAGACATAGGGGTAGGTAAACAGTTCATGAACAAACATACATTCCCACAGGAAGCACTTGAAAGAATCAACAACTGGGATCAACTCTTCTTAAGGAGCTTCTGCGTGTCAAAGGAATTGTCAACAGAGTGAAAAGACAACCCACAAATTTTGAAAAAATCCTAACTAATAAGCAATCAGACAGAGGTCTACTGTCTAGAATTTATAAAGAACTAAGATATAACTGGGCCCTCAAATTTAAAGACCCAATTCAGAAGTGGGCATCTGAGATGAATATATACTTCTCAGGGGATGAAATTAAAGAAGCGAATAAATATATGAAATAATGCTCCACATCACTAGTCATCCGTGAAATGCAAATAAAAACAACACTGAGATACCATCTCATTCCAGAAAGAATGGCTATCATAAGGAAATCAACCAAAAACAAATGTTGTAGTGGTTGTGGGGAAAAGGGAACACTTCTCCACTGCTGGTGGGAATGTAGCCTGGTACAACGAAGGTGGAGGTCAGTGTGGAGACTCCTCAAAAGAGTAGGACTAGAAATCCCACTCAACCCGGCTATCCCCTTACTGGGAATTTTCCCAAAGGAACTGAAAACATTGCATCATATTCATTTATGTGTACCTCTGTTTATAGCAGCACAACGTGTGATAGAAAAATCTTGGAAACAACCAAGATGTCCATTACCTGAGGAATGGTTGAAAAAGATGTGGTATTTCTATATAGTGGAGTATTACTCATCTGTTAAGAATGATAAGCTTGAAGCATTTATACTGAAGTGGATGCCACTTGAGCATATACTCATAAGTGAAATAAACCAGACATATATGTGTAAATATGTTATGGTCTCCCTAGTATAAGAAGTGAAAAGCAGAAATACAAAAGGAAACGTCCAACAACAACTAAAATCAATTGAGTCAGATAAGGCAAAGTGAGTAGCATATGCGGCAGGATACTAATCAGCTTTTCTTCTGGATGGTTAACAACCTAAGTTCACAGATCAAAGTTGGAGAAATAGAAGAGCCACAAGACCAGCCAACATTTTGGCCCTAGCCTTTCAAGGTCAGCAAAGACTCAGGACATAAGAGAACCTGTACTGCAACATCATGAAACTCAGTTGAGCTCCAAATTTTCTGAACAAGAAGATTATGGAGCCACAGAGGAAAGAGTTTGATCTTCTATAGTGTGCCTGGGGAGAGTCACATGGAGAGAAAACTTTCTCTCAGGCTCTCACAGAGAGCAAACTGGTCAAGCATTGGCCGTGACTCATCCACATGGATGATACAGACAAAGGATCTACAAAATAATGCACAGAACTACAGGATAAATCCTGAGGGGTCTTCACTGTCCTCATAAGAAACATAAAGTACATGTATTGGTATATAAGTCTTGCTCTATCTAGGTCTTACCCATCCATCCAGCAGAAAAGTATAAAAAAGAAGTATACATTGTGCGGCCATAATTTTAAGCTGAGCTGTAAATGGTCGACAACTTCGGATTACGCACTATTGTTGTGGAATTCTGGACTGTGTTGTATTGTGTTGTTGAGTTCAGCACCTAAGTTAGTTGAATGGCAATGAAGTGCCCATCTCGGACAGGTGTAGATAAAGGAAGGGGTATAGAAAGGAAGAATCATGATGTGTGTGTATAGACAGTACAGTTGGGATAGATAACACTGTGCTTCTACATAATCCTATGAGAGGCAAGATTTGCACTAATAGTGGTTGGACAGGGTATTATGTCGGCTTCTAGTACTATGGACAACCACTAGGAAAATAACAAGTTAGAAAGTATTAGTTATTGAATCTTTGATGTAATTCAAGTATAAAAGATAAGATATGCAAACAGCTACACTCCCTTTATTTACTGATACGAGACATATGGTATAATAATGTCTGTAAATATAATATCATGTGTGCACCTTCTATGATACCAAAACATTGTGAAAACAGTTTGCAGTGTATTAATTTATGCAATCCATCTTGTCAAGGTATCTTAAAACTGTCTCATCGATGTTTGTACTTCAATAAAACAAAAATTAAAAACAAAAACAAAGAGTATCAGAGGTTTTCTTAATATGGCTTGAATTCTAAGACCTTAGCCTTAACATTTATTGTATGATACTTACATCATACTTTGATTTTCAAGTCAAAACAATGTTACCATAACTCAACAGTGCTTTGAAATTCCAGAATTTGTAATTCAATTTCTATAACTAAGGAGTTCTGCACGTGTTGAAAACTTTTTACAGGAAATAATATACACTATCTAAAGATTTTAGAAGCCATGTACTGAGTATGAATAAAATCTACAAATATTCATGAGATATTTCTATGTTATCTAAAATGACTCTTCAAAATTCCCGTATTTTAAAGTTGCGCTAAATTTTGCACACTTTCATATACAAAATTCTGAATACTGTGAATATTACTGTAGAGTACAGTTTTTGTAATATAATCTGAAATTCATGTCGTCTAATAATTCTCCCAATTCCTAGCTTTTCTCAAAAGCACAATTTTGGAGTGGTCATTGAGTCTGTGTTGTGCATGCAAAAGGAGGGACCATCGCTCCTGCATTGTTAATGGGCACAATTACATCTCTGGATAACTCAGCAATTTGAGAGATTATATAGTGAACCAAATGTAACAAATAAGAAATTTTCTTAATGCTATTGGCGTAAGGTGGGGGAGATAGCTCTGCTGGTGTGAGCACCTGCCTGGCATAGCCAAGGTCCCGAATTCAATCCCAGGTACCACATGTTGTGCTGGTCCAGAAATGCTGGGCGAGAGGGTGTTGGTAGGGGAGGGGCAGTGGGGCACAGGAGTGCTGGGCTGGAAATGCAGCCCTGAAACTGGGCGTAGTGGTGTGCGCCTGTAATCCCAGCGCTGGGGAGGCTGAGACAAGAGGGTCACTACGAATCTGAACTGTGTACCAAGACCCTGCATTGTACTTCAATAAAACAAAAATTAAAAACAAAAACAAAAACAAAGAGTATCAGAGGTTTTCTTAATAAGGCTTGAATTCTAAGACCTTAGCCTTAACATTTATTGTTAAATGCATCAAATAAATTAAAAAAATAAAAGAAAGAAAGAAAATAAGACTATTGGCATAATTCAGTTATTCTTGGATTATTGAGAAAATATATGTTTTAATTTTTCTCCCTTAACTTATCCACATGTTTTCTTAAAAATGTGTGGGCAGAGTTCACTTGATCTCCACCTGTAGGTCTTCCACATTCATTTAAGCAATGCTGATTTATTTTACTGCATTTGCTATGGTTACATTTCCATTTAGTGACTTTTAAGTCTGGGTGTGAAGATTACATAATTTCCCTTTCACAATTTAAGGCTGCAAAATAACCGGCTATAGCTAAGCTTAATTTCTTAGCTGTCTTATGCATTAACGTTGTTTTATACAGGATACATATGCTGATCTGCCAACTAACACTCACTTAAATGTAGTTTGGCAGGTACGCTAACATGAATTTTTTCAGGTTAAGACTGAAAAGAACTTGCAAAAGAAGTGAATGACAAATTTTCCCACTCTTTCCAAAAGCAGGTTAGATGTGGTTTCATGGATGTTTGTTGTCTCTCTTGTTGGTTTTTAGTTTAGATAAAAGAGTCTGAGCTGTTTTCTGCCTAGTGTGTGCAGATTTATTATCATATAATACAGAAAGTATTAAAATTCAATGTATTAATGTATCAATTTGCATTTTTATTTTAATAATTGCATTTATTACATAGTTAGTTTTGCAAATTAACATCATCGAATGAAAGTATGACAGGTGATGCATGCAAAAATGTTCCCGTGATAACAAGAAATAAAACACCACTTCAACTTTAATCTTCGTATGTATCACAAGTTATTTACAGTGATGATTTACAGGAAAAAAATAGTTGATTGGCTCCAATTCCCAATCGTCCATATTACCACATGATTTTTACGATTACTGGATAAAAGTTTTCATCATTAAGTGACCTGCATGAAGACTGATTATATAAACATAGATATAGATATGGACATATTCCTGATTTCAGAAATTGAAGCAAGGAGACCCTTGGTGGTAGTTGTATGGCAAAAGCAATAACAGCCCTCAAACAATTTTCCATCTCTGTCCTACAGTTGCATGTGTAGTGCTTAGGAACACAACTCAATTGCCTAAAGCGTATGCCTCAGTCTCTCAGTAGTACTGCAGGAGTTCATGGCTTTACAGTTAGATTCTTTGCAGGAGACTTGAAATCAAAAAGCAAAGACACAATCACTTCCAGCATGTGAAACAGAAATAATGGTTCATTTCACTTTTCACGGCTACCTTTTCTTCAGCATCATTTTCAAAATCACCGTAAGGATTTGTTTCTCTTCTGATATTTTACATAATAAGTAAAACTTTAACCTTAACACATTTGGTATATTTCAAGATAATGCATTCTTTCCTTCTCTGTACTTCTGGTCCTATTTAGTCAAAATTTCAGCCCGGTTTGATTATTTTCAGAACAGTTGGCTTTAAACAATCAATCTGAATAAAATATATTTATGATAAAATTGTGAAACCTTGAGTTTCCTTTAAATATATCATTGTTAGTAATACTTATTATATATGTAGTAAAGCACATTTAATCCCGTAAAAATAGTTCATATACATATTTAAGGAACAGGCCATTAACATCCCATATTCATGAATCTCACTTAGTGAAAAAAAAATGCAACCAACATGTTAAACACTTAATCAATATGGGCTACTAAATTTACCTTGTTTCATAGGCAGTATTGAAGAAAAAAAGTATCGGAGAAAGCATAGGTCCCTAAGTATCAAAACTGGAAACAAACACACAAAAATTCCCGGGGCAGCTTGTGCTTCCTCCAGCTCATTACAGACTTGAGCCGCTGGATCTCGCGAAGCTGAATGTGCACCTGCATATTCAGCAAATAAGGTCCCATGAAAATGCCTACATGCCTTGTGCTCTCCCAGTCCAAAACCCTGTGTACTAAAGGAAGCTGAGTAGAAGAAGCCTGGTGCCACTAGGATGAGACTAGAACAGCTTTGCTACTCAGAGAAAGAATGAACATCTAGCTGCCTGACAAAACTGTATAAAAAGAAAAATCAAAATGTAAGGTATGGAATCTGGACATGAAATCAAAATTTGTTTCGTCTCCACGGCAGGGGAAACTCAGACTTGGAAGTCGGCGTAAGTAGTGTCCAAGACTTTGTGAGTGAAGCTGGTCTGCACAGAGTCAGCCTGCAGGCACCACGGTCACGGTATCCAGATAGCGAACTACTGACTGTCTGGAAAAGAAGTGAACGACCGTGAAGGAAGAGAGCAGTACACCAATGTGTTAGGAAGGTTAGTGACCAGTTGATTGCATAGAGAGAGAATTTACATCATGGAATGTAAAATCCTAAGAGGAACGAAGAAAACTAAACACAAAGGAAAGAGCAAAAGTATGTAGAAGTTATTAAGATGACACTGCATATTTTGCCTAGGGGATGAGGAGATTTGAGAAATTATGCCTGACACATTTCTAAAGTCAAGATTGATTTCCTCCTCTTCTACAAATCAGAATACGGGCACACAGCACAAGCAGCAGGAGTGCGCTTCCAGGGCCACCCTTGGAGACCAGAGGAGCTTGCTCACAAAATTGGTTCCAAACCTGTCAGGTCAAAAGGATGAAGAACCCTCAACGGAAAGTGAGTTAACATAATTTAACATAACATCCATTGTTCTGTCTGCCGGTGGATATAAAAATGCTAGAAACAGAGCAGGTGTGAAACTTCCGAAGTGCTCGGAGAAAGGAACAAGCTGGAATTTTCTGGTCAAATAATTTATTTTTCATACGGAAATGAGAATATAAGACATTTATCAGCAAAGAAAATCTGGCGGGCTCCACTATAACTATGTTATTAATGAGGACCAGAGTCTGGTACTATTTTAAAAATTTGAGACTGCTGTTTAACTTACAAACCTGAGACTGTTAAAATAATGATTTTCTTAACTTTTTTGAAGTACACAGGCAGTTGACAAAAAAATGATGTGTGATATGTATATGTACATTTATATATATATATACATATATATATAAATGTTTGCCACTGTAAAATTAATTAACATCTGCATTATTGTGTGTGATATAAAACCATGTAAGTTCTATTTTATCAGCAATTTTCAGGTTTATGACATTAACCTTATTAATTTTGGCACTCAGATATTGTATAATTTTCCTGATTACTTTATATCCCTGATCTATTAATGAATAAGGGAGATGGATTGATAATTTCAAAGTAGAATTACCAGTTTCCCATACATTTGTAATTTGATACTACTTTATTGTTGAAATTTTTCAGATTACTATACTTGATAAACTCATTGTCTAAGATTATATAGTGATCCTATTAATATTTTACCATGGTTTTGTTTTATAGCTTATTGTATCTGATATTGATTTAACTTATAGAGAGGCCATTTAATAATCATATAATAGTAATTATATCGTATTTGTCAAAAATTATCGTTGACTGTGAAATACTTCATAATATATTACATATTATAATATATTATATATAATATATTAATACTGCTAATATCATACTTCTTTAGTTTAAGCAAGTCTGTAAGAATGTACCTGCTGTTTTTATTCTTCCAAACATATATTTAAATCAGCATGTGTTTTCACTAAGAATTTCCTCTTCCTATTTTTTCTATTATATTTTAAAATATGAGTCCATAGATTTTCTTTTCATGCTTTACTTTTTTTAATCAAAACAAAAAGATTTTATGTTGGTGATGCCTAGTCTATCAATGTTTTATCTCAATTTCTTCTTTCTTTTCTTTTTTTGAGGAACCGGGGATCGCACTCAGGCCCTTGCGCTTGCCAGGGAAGCATTTATTCCACTGAGCCCTCTCCCCAGCCCCCTCTCAATTTCTTTTTAATGCTGTATCTGAGAAAACTTCGCCCAGCTCTGGATTCCGAAGGCAGTAGAGTTGTTCTCAAGTTTCTTTCAGCCGTGCCGGAAGTGCTCACAGCAACCAGCATCTCTCACTGCCAGCAGATGAATACCTCCAGGATGGTGGAATGCAGGAGAGGTCTGGACAGAGCCTGCTGCATTTTTCTCAGGCCTCAGGGAGCATATTCTCTGCATCCTTGCAGTCTCAGCCTTGATCATTCCTACAGGCAGGCCCTACATGAGGCTGGTGGCTACATGACTCCTGGTGATCTGGCCATGGTGCAATGCTGATGCCCCGGGCTATGTTAGCCAACATGTGCCCTGAACAGACTTGAAAAATCTTCCTCTCAGTTACAGATATTGGCAGGTGCACAGAGTGGTCTAGTTTTACCAAGAGTATTGTCCAATGAAGCTATGGACTGTAGAACTATTTTCTGAGAGGCTGTGGCATAATCCATTTTCCCTGCATAGTTTTCAAGAACAACTCTAAAGAGTGCTAGGAATGAAGGAGATGAGGTAAATGGAAGCTGGGCAGAAAGGTCCAGGTTGTCTTCCAGTTCTCCCTTAAAATGAGGATGAACTTTGATGTTTTGTCCTGTGGTTTCATGGTCATAGGCTCTAAACTCTGTGTCCCTCAGCTAAAGTACAAATGGAAGATGCACAGTCAGGCCCCATCACCCAGGGAGGCTTTTCTGCACTCCGTGGGGGCAGCTTCCTAGTGGATCCAAGCCATGCACTGCATTCTGCTAACACATGTGTGAGTAATAAACTCCTGATGTGAAATCTGTTACATTTGTGAGTGTTCTGCCTCAGTGAATTATACAAATTGGTAACTAATGGATAGTGAACCTGCTTCACACTACTTTTCTTCTCTTTAATCTTTGAGAAGTTATAAGTTCCATCTCAATGTATATCTTTGGTTTGTTTTTTTTTTTTTGGCGGAACCAAGGATTGAACTCAGGCCCTTGCGCTTGCCAGGGAAGTGCTTATTCCACTGAGCCATCTCTGCAGCCACTTCATTGTATATCTAATTTTTATAGTAATCAGCTTATTCTTGCATACAAATATTTTATACAGAATGTGGTCTATTGTGTATTTAGACCAAGTAGTTCTAATTTTTTAATTTTATGCCAGTACCTCTATAATTTTTCTTAGCTAATGTACAATCATATCTATTCTGACATTTCTGAGGCAACTAGAAGCTGTAATTTACTGCATTACTTTACTTTTAAAGTGAGTGAATTCTCTAGCAACCTAAATGACCTACCTGTAAGCTCTCAGGGACCACCCATGCACCAGTTACCATGTGTTGTGGTGTCAATCAGAAGTATTATTTAAAAGCTCATGTGTAGCGGCCATGGTCCTCAAAGTAACAATATCAGCATCAGTGCTTTTGGAAGAAGTATGATGGTGAGGGCTGTAACTTCATCCATGGATTAACCAAGGACGAGATGGAATTTGATGCCTATTTGGGAAGTGAAGAAGTAGGAGGGGTGGGAGCAGGAGTCCACCAAGAGGACTTTCCTCAGGAGCTGCATGTGGGCCCAGCCCTTTCCCCGCTGTCTGTCTTTCCCTGGTCCTTGAGGTGCACATGATATGAGCACCTTTCCACCATTCCACCCTTCCAGCACCACATCCCCAGGTAGCTTCTGCCTTTCCTGGGTCTGAGAGAAAAGGAGACAGCTGGCCATGAGCTGAAGTCACGGACAGTGTGAGCTTACTGCACATTTCTCCTCTAAGTTGTTCACTCAGACATTTGTCAGTGCTCATCATGACCAGTGATATTAATGAAAAGAATCAATAACAGCAAAAACTCAGAAGCAAGAAAAATGTTCATCTGTACAGAAAATGATAATTAAATCTTTTACATTTACACAAATAATCTATGGTCAAAACATTTAAAAATAACTCGTTTTTGCTCTCTCGACTTTAGTGCCATCTTCTTACAAAACTCTGCACCATGATAGCCAGATGGAGGAAGAAGCGAATGTGCAGACTGAAGCTTCAAGGCAGAAAGATGAGACAGAGGTCCAAGTAAAATGACTTGCACACCCATGAGGCCACAGGAGCAGGAATAAAGAGCGCTGAAGACTGACGATGCTGGTGTGAGTTTCAGACTGCGTGCTGTCTACAGAGCTGCAGTGGATTAGAACTCCACTGCCAGCAGATCACCAAGACCACCTCAAAGAGAGGGCCACCTGGTTCAAACTAAGTGGGCTTTGCTCCGGACGTGTGGCATTCTGGACTGCTTTTGTTCTTGCCTTGGCTGAGTGTAAAGTTTGCACAGTAAATCATCTCTTCTGTGTTAGCTGGAGAAAAAAAATAAAAATAACTCATTTTATATATCTAAAAGCACAATATAGTGAAAACATGCTAAATTAGAAATGAAAAGGAAAGTAAGAGAGGGTAGTTATAATGCAGAAAAGTGTAACAACAAAGTTCAATAATTGGTAGAACTGATATGCAGCATTAGATCTAACACAATTAAAAAGTAAATGTTCCAAAAATAAAATACATGCATGCACTAAAAAAATAAGACATTTCTAAAGTTTTGAAGAAAACATAAAATCATACAATATATATAAAATATATACACACATACATATACACAGAATATCTCAAAGAGGTTATATCCAATATAGAAAAGAGGAAGGAGTATTAACTTATCTGTACAACCATGTATATTATAAAACTACATATTGAAATATATAGATTATTAAATATATATGCTTTGAAAGAAAAAAGTGTGTAGTCTATATAAAATATATATTCATGTCTGATATAAATCTCAAGAAATTAGAATTAGAATAAGAAAGGTTAACACAGAGTAATGAAATTGTCCAACAACGTGGGTGAGAGTCATTGAAATTCTTCTCATTGATGTTATACCTAATTTAAATTTTCATTCTGTCAATGTCATTTATTGCAACATAAAAGGCTAAGGTCTGGATATGAACCTTTGTCTTTCAAAGACTGATTGTGTTGAAGGCCTGTATGCTGAATGACTCTGAGGAAATGGCTGGATCGTGAGGGCTCTCACTTCCATGGTGAAGCCAAGCTGTGATGATGACATAGTTTGATAATGTCAGTTTGATTTTTGTCTCAATTTGATGACATTTTGGAGAGTGCATGGACAAGGGAGGTGGGCCTATTAAAGGAAAGAACCTTGGGGCATGTCTTGGTTACTTTATTCGCATTGCTGGAACAAAATACCTCACACCCAAAATTAAGGGAGGAAAGATTTATTTAAGAGAGAAAAGACTGATTCAGTGAATGGTTTGTGAAGGTTTCAGTCCATACTTGGCTGGGTCGAGTGACATATGGCAGAGGGCAGCAATTCACGGTGGCTGAAAACACCAGAAGCAACAGGAGCAAAAGGGAGGAGTAGCAGAGAGCAGGCCTCATTCCTTCCCTTGCACTTGCTTCCCTTACACGGTACGCAGGCTGCTCGCCCCAGGACAGCTGCGGCGCTCACACCCACAATCCAGTACTGCACGCTGAGTCAGTCCAGAACTCCACAGCCCTCTCATGACTGCATGAGGCTTTGGGGGAACATCCTGGCCCAGATTATAGTGGAGGGTGACATGGGAGACTCGCTGTTCCCACTCCCCTTGCCCTCTGTACCTGCTCTCTGCTCCCTGGTTGCAAGAACTAAGCAGATTGCTCTGCAGCATCTCTCTTCAGGGCTGTTCCTTCCTCTCCACAGGCCTAAAAAAAAGGTCAGAAGTTACTTTCCATAATGCACATTATTTAAATTTAATTAATATAGATACAATTCTGAATAGAGTGTAGGACTATTTTAAACAGAAAACTGAGAAGAAAAGTCATCTGGACCACACAATTATTTAATTTAGCTAGCTTAAATGCTTTTTTATTTTGAATAATTCAGGAGAACAGGAAGAAGGAGCTATATTGTGTATGTCATTTCACGTCCAGAAATTATATCACTGTAGAAATGTATAGTTTATTTCTTTCATTTAAATATGAAACTAGAATAAAGAAAAGCCCAAAAGTTGCATCTAGTTGGGTATCTAATTCTTTTAAATATTCTTTGAAGAAAATCCTAAAGGAAAATGAAAGGTAGAAAACACAGAAAAGGAATGAGATAAATAGATTTATGTCATGATGTGTATAACAGGTTAAAAAATAAAATTCTCTTTTTAAACATGCTACTAGTGACTATATAGTATCAGGAAGTGAAATTCATATTTGGAAAAAATCATGATGGGCTTCTAATGGGAAAATATGGTTCTAAAAAATTCTCATGCCAAGATCACCCACCAGGAATTGCCTATCATTCTGTCATCTCTTAACAGGAGCCCAGAGAGTAGGCACACAGAGGAGAGACAGGGGACAGGTTATAGGTAAGAGAATGGCCAACAATGCTGCAAACTTTGGAATACAAATCTACAAGCCAAGAAGATCAGCAAAATGAAACTCAGGCCAAAAAGAGAAAGTTGCACCAAGGTATATCGTAGTAACATGGTTAAAAGCCAAAAGCAATTATGGAATTTTGACATTAGAGTAAAGTACAAATTCCAGGTAGATAAACAAATGAATTGATGACTCGCTTCTCATTAGAAATCATTGGACTCAGCGTGTGGGAGTGACACACCTGTGATCCCAGCTGTGGGCTTCAGGCCAGCCTGGACGACAAAGTGAGCTCAAGGTAAGCTGGAGCTGCATGATGAAAACTTGCCTCAAAAAGACAAAAGGAATTTGAGATCAGAAAATATAGAATATTATAAAAAGTAGTACAATAGTTCATGACAAGAAAGAAATTATAGAGGACGACCTCTACATATGAGGATATACGACCTTGAATAATACAAATAACTAAGCTGTGACATGACCACATTAAAATGATTTGCATTAGTACATTTGAAGAACACCCTAAATGATTACTACCCACACAATGGAATAAGGTACAAGATATAAGGTGTAAAATATGAACTGCATCATTAAGACATAATCAAAAGAAGTAACACGTACTAATTAAAAAGATAGATATATAGCTTAGGTAGAGAAATCTAAAACAAAATCAATAGGAAAACACTGGCAATAGTGTCTATTAAATTCTTTAAAATATTAAGAATAGCTACAACTTCACTGTATTGTTTTTATGTGGCATAGGCTGTTACCTATTTTCAAGAACACCACATAACAAATAGTACAAAGAAAATGAACTTTATCTAATCATTGCAATTGATGCAGTTATCTATTATAAAGTTAGAAGAATTCCAGATGAATATGGTAACATGTTCAAGTTTAGAAAAATAAACCCAGAATAAGTGTAAACTATATTTCTATTAATTCCTGAGCAAGAGCAGCTCACATAGCTGAGAATAAACCAGATCGAGCAAAAGACAAAAGACACAGTTGAAGAGTGATATTATATTAAAGCTATAAATGAGATGATAAAAAAATGGGGAAGACATACAAAGAAGTCTTCTTCCCTGACAGATGGTTTCATATTGTAAAGCTGTCACCTTTCCTGAAACTAGTCCTGACAAAATTGATAGAATTCTTCTGTCTGAGTAATGACTGAAGAGAGCATATCAAGAAAGACATGAAATTAAAAAGCAGTGAGAAATCACTCATTTTGTAGATTTAAAAAATGTTATAAAGCCTGACAAAAAATGATAGTTACAGGAACAATACCAGTAAAGTCCAAACATCACATTTCTGTATACATATATATGTCAGTGTTTGTGTACATTTTGATTGTTCTTTGTTATTATGTAAAAGAGCAGAAATTCAAAACAGTTATGTTTAAAATTAGAACTCAAATTTTTACAAGAAATTATATAAATATTAAATGCAATAAGTGAATATTGTGTATATATGGAAATAGCACAGTGAAAACATCAATGTGTACTGTGAAACAATATATCTAAGTACCAAATATTTAATACAAACATACTTGCCAGATATGAAAACAATAACCTTGTCTAGCAAGGCTTTGCAAAGTAGGACACCCTCAAACCAGAATAAAAGGGGATGTGTGAGAGGTGCTCACCTCTAATCGCAGCATTCTTGAGTCTGAAACAAAAAAATCTTGAAGAATTTGTGGCTAGCCTGGGCTACTCAATAAATTCAACTTCATCCTGAACTACATATCAAGAACGTATCTCAAAAAAATAAACAAGGGGCTGTGGTGATAGGTCAGTAGAATAAGTGCTTGCTTGGCAAGCACAGGGGCCTGAGTTCAATCCCCACTTCCACAAAAAAAAAAGCCTTTAAATACCTGAGGACCTGATGTTAACACTTTGTAATGCTAAACGATATGCAGATTTTAAAGGTCCAATGCTCAAATGAAGTAAATTCGTCACCTTTAGAACATTTTATTTTCAAGGTTTTGGATAAAATGACCTCATGCATAGATAAAAAATATCAAACTGTAGAAGCATTGGTTGAAGAAAGGAGCACACAGTTCAAAGGAATTACCATTGAGTAGTGCAGATACATTAATTTAAGGCTTTGTTAGAAATGAAAGTGCATATCAAAGTGGGCAATTATCTTTCACTCACAAATGTGCAGTGAAGTCCACGCTGGGAAGCGGCAGCTGCCTGGGAAACAGCCCGGTGTGTGTCCTGCTGTGAGGAACATGCATCTGTTCAAATTTCTGAAGGACAATTTGAAATTAGAAGCACTCTCATCTAAAAACGATCTGGATCAGGAGCTGGTGGATTAATTAGGTAAGCACTTGAGATTCCCACCCTAGGAGATGTTTCTAAGCAAAAGCAAATGAGGGTATTTATCGATAAACTCAAGAGTATCACCAAAACCTTTACTTTGTATATTCATTTTGTAATTAAAACATAGATGAGAGTCTGATGCTACTTTATTTTGTATAGCTTTTGTTGCATGAAATAAATCCTGTATGTATGGGCTACACATTCTAATATTTTGAATGATTCTAATACTAAATACTAAAGTTGCTTTCACAGAGAGATCTAGGATGCTTTTCAAATACAGATCGAATATTATCAGCCTATTATAATTGGCCAATAGTTCCATGACAATTTATATTGATTATTTCAACTTACACTGTATTTTCAAAGTATTCAATGATATTCTCAGATATGTATCATTCATATTTCACTGGTGTTGGTGATATTAATTATAATACATAGTTATTAGAGCATAATAAATTGGAAGAATTACTTTGGGCATGAATATGAGAAACATCATGCCCTAGGACTCCTCTGATTGGGATTATGACATGAAGTAGGGGCTAAACGGTTTAAAAAAACACCATGGGACATTAAAAAAGGGTTGCTTACTTCTGTTCCGCAGCCAATTAATTTCAACAGAGAGAGAGGGCTACCAGAGGCCAAGTGGGAACCCTTCCAAGTGCCTCAAGCACCTCATGGAGGCTTGTGTAAGGCACACCCTGCTTGGTCCGCAGGTTCCCCAGAAGGCCTATGCTGTGAAATGTGGCTTTCATTTCCCAGTTGGTTCCTGATATATGCCCCAAGCTACAGAGGTGGAGACGGTTCACAGGAATAAATTTGACTCTATTAGTCAGAATTGCCCCAAAAATTCTCCACAATAGAGAAGACACGGAGTGAAACACAAGTAAGAAAAGAGAAAGGTGACCCTGACAGCTTACAAGACAGAGGACCAGTCCTGAGCCAGAGGAAAGGGGAAGAAAGGGACACAGGGAGGGTGCTGCACTCCCTGACCCAGACCTAAGTGCCTGTCGCAAGGAGAAGGGGCATTTAAGCAAGCCTGTCAAAAGCTGCTAGAGAAGGGACAAAGAGTTTGCGGTCGAGTCAGAAGTTTCAGAATAACAGGGTCATCGGTCTCTGTCTCTTGGTTCAGGAAACCCATATTCATTGCAATTATAGGTAAAGAAAACCTGTTAGACTTTTGATGGATACTGGTGTGGATTTATCGGTAGATACACAGCCAACATTTCCACTCATAGGGCAGAATGTGTACATCCAAGGGGCAACTGGTCAATCTTCAATCTATACTTATTGTGAGCTACAACGCGTTCAGCTTAGGTAACAAGCAGTTAGCCATTATGCTTGATTGCTCTGGCCCTTTCTGGGCAGAGACCTGATATGCAAGATGTGGGCTCAGATTTCTTTCTCTCAAGAAAACCATTTTAAGCACTGAGCAAGGAAACTTGCCAGAAGCTCATGTTCTTACTGTTACCTTTGCCCTTAATAGGCAAAAATGTGAACCACAGTGTGCTGTCTTCCTGAGGTAGGCTCTCGACAGCTCATGTGTCCCTGTGAGGACAAGGCGATGGGACCTCTTTGGAACAGTTGGTTGTATCACACTGGGATATGCAGTGTGCCAGCTGCGGTTGAATTTCTATTATGTTGTTCAGTGGGATTCTGTGTCATTTCTCAGGTTTTTGTAACAATTTTTTATTATCTTTAATTAAAAAAAATAAAATTAATTTAAAGGAAAAACAAGTTCAAGTATATAACAGAATATGTGGAGACAGTGAATCTGGATGCTATGTAAAAAGAAGAAACAAAATTTGTCAGTATTAAGACAGAATAAAATACCAGAAATGTATCCACTATGTATCAGAGCTTTTTTTTTCTAATCTTTCCTTTTCTTTCTTCCTTCCTTTCTTTCTTTCTTTCTTTCTTTCTTTCTTTCTTTCTTTCTTTCTTTCTTTCTTTCTTTCTTTCTTTCTTCCTTCCTTCCTTCCTTCCTTCCTTCCTTCCTTCCTTCCTTCCTTGCTTTCTTTCTTGACATACTGAAGATCGAGCTAGGGGCCTCACACTTGCCAGGCAGGCGCTTATGCCACGGAGCCATCTCCCAGCCCTCCAAAATTTTCTTAAGGAGATTTTTGCCAATTAACATACAAAAAGGTCTGACTAGTGATTTATAATCATAATTTTTAAGTGTTAAAAATTATTATGATTTAATTTGGTCACAATATATTTGGATACATTGTGGTTTTATAAGCAAATCTTACTATGCTTGATTTTATTTGTCTCTGTTCAATCTGAAAGCAGCTGTTTTATATGAGCTGAACAAATTCTTCTTGTATTTTTTTATTTTTCAAACATTTCTCTTTAATTTGATTTGTAGATAAGTGTTAACTAAACTAAAGATATGCTTCCAACAAAGTTTTCAGCTGGTCAAAATTATGTTAAAATTGGTTTTATAAATGTAATCTATATGGCTGTTTATATGTTATGACTTAAATCTCTCATATTTCAAACATTAATTTATCAAGGGTTGTGATTAGATTTTGTAAGTCATCAAAATTTGGTAAGATAATTTAAAAATCCCTTACTGTGAGGAAAAGCTATTGGATGGGATTTCTATTTGTAAATAAAAGCTTTGATACCTGGAAACATTTCTTCAGACCTTGTTCATTAATAAAAAGTCCCAATAATATCCATAACCTGATGGAAACCACCATAATAAATATTGTTCAAAATATATTGTTTACATTGGCTATTGCCAAAAGGATGCTTTCAAAAGTTAGATAATAAGTTCTGATGATTAAAAGTTTCCCTTGGTATAAAATAAATTAAGTAACACAATAATGACACTTCATTATTGCTAATCTTGTGGTGCACTGGATGTTTTCATGCCTTTGAAATGTACAGCCTTATAAAATGTAAAACTGGAATTTTTTATAATGATAGATCTTTTCTTTCACATTCAGTCATGTGTCTTCCTTTTGTTTCCAAGATGTTTATGTCCATCCAACATGAAGTCATTAGTCAAATGATATTTTTTAATATAAACTTATCTGATGTTTATATGATGTTTGTGCCACCACAAACATTTATAGATGCTTAGTTATTTAACAACCTAGACAGTGTTATACATTTTTTTAATGACAACCTATTAAAGGACCATAATATTTTTTCAGAAATGAAAAATATCAAACTATTATTTATCATCTTGAAGAAAATGAAAGAGAAACATATAATTATTTAGAATTATGTGAAAATAATTTTTATGGGAAAAACTCCACATAAAGTTTATAAGAAAATAAAGACTTCTATGGAGAATTCGATTTGCAAAATTTACATCTCTGTAAGATTTAAATTAAATACAACATCACTATTTTAGCTGAATTGTGGTGGGGAGGGAGAAGTAAGGAGTTGTGACAACTTTTTGTGACCACTCCCCTTGAACTTTGGGAAAAATGCTCACAAATTTCTGTTACACTTCTGTTCCAGATGATTTCCTGGATTTGGAAACAAAGTCCTTAATGGAAGAAGAAAGCTCTTGGAGTCCTTCCGAGTAGCATTCGTGACATCTTGCTGTTCTTTGTCTAACTCTTCACTCAAGGAATCCTATGCCTGCCCAGTCTTCTTTTGGTTGGCTAACTGCTTTACGACCAAACTTTGATATTTTACCAAAAAAGTATGCTGATCCTCTGGAATTCTATGATTAAGAAAAGTGATGATCTGTGGGACACACCTTCCGGGAGCGTGGAGCATGCTGTGGGTTGGGAACTGAAACAACAGCCCTGACGTCAGGTGCGGAACGAGAGCGGGTCTTCCGTGACCTTCAGCTGTTTGCACAGTGCTTGTCGATGCTGGGATATCAACTGCCTTTCCGTCCTTTGGTCTCCCCTTCTCACCATAATGCCACAAACTTCTGCGGCAGAGTCCAGACAAGAAAAAGTCATCTATGGTTTTTTTCATTTAGAGAGCTGTGGAGTTTGGTGAGCACTCCTTTGGTTTCTTCTGACAACTTAGTTAAAATTTTTTTTTTCTTACTTCACTTGTGATGGTTGTGGGACAGTCTACTGCCATCATTAAATCTGAAGCTAAGAAGTTGAAAATGAGGCGAGTGATATCAGTGCACACTGTCTCCAGCAAGTGCCTGGTAAGAGCAGCCTGCGTGTCATCTGCAGAAAACTTCATCCCCTCTTCAAATAATGTAATATTATTGTATAGGTTCGAAACCTCTTCTTGTAAGTCCTTGATTGTGTGTTTTCTGCCAGTTCCAGAAGCAGAGGTTGAAGACAGGAATTTCGAATGTACCACCCCAAGATAGGTTTTATTAAGTGGTTTTTACTAAGTACTCTGCAATTTTAGAAATAAATTCCTTAGGGGTATCTTGTATGTGTTTGCTTAAAAAATTTCAGTCTCATCCTGGAACATAAAAGTTATCTCTGGCTTCTTCATTCCCTGAGATGTCTGGGCCTCCTCAACACTCTTTTCTTCCCTTCTTCTTGACTTTCTTAATTTTGAATTCTCTGGCCTTGCCCCTGCCTCTGCCTCTTATACTTCCACTGTACTCTCTTGCCTTTCTCCTGTGCTCATCTTTTTTATCATTTTTATTTGTGTTAACATTTTCTGAAATGGAGACTTGCTTCAGATCGCCTTCAGTAATTAAATGCACAAGATTATTTTTTATCTCCGTTTCTGCTTTCTGGTGCATCCATTCAGTGAACAATGCTACACAGTCATTTATAAATTTTTCACTGACCAAGTCGGGACAAAGCATCAAATTTGAGACAGGCATTTTGCCTGAAAAAAGAATCCACCCAAGTACTCTTGAGTCTTGGAGTAGATGTCAGGGAAAATGTTGCTTTATCCTGTCTACCACCAACCACAGTGCCTCATAAACATCCACAATTAACAAGTTCCTCCAATAAAGGAGCTGCTCTTGAAATCCGTATTTTTGAAATCAGAGAATTCACCGCTGTTGGCTGGGTAATAGCACTGAAGAGACCACGGATGCATGCTTTATGTCGGCTGCAAAAGCTTCAATAAAAGTCACTCCTCTGTTTTCAAGATCAATATGTCCACTGATAATTCTACCAAGTCGCTGAGTCAGTGCCTGTGTTAGAAGGTTTCCAGGAAGACCATAGGTTTTACACAATTCTGATATGGTTACCTGACCACTTTCTTGCAATTTATCGTTCACCTCTTCTGCCGATCCAAATAGTTCTCATGTATTAGTTATCCCAGTACTAGATGTACCTGTTTTTCTGATTTAACAATGTCACTAATTCTATTTTCAATCTGAGTCAAATCAACACTAATTACCTGCTGTAGATCAACAATGTTAATTCAACCACCTCAGACATGTAGCTCGTCTCTCATTTCCTTACTAATCTGGGCTGGAGCAATATACTCTTTCCCATCCAGTGTGTGAACTACCTCAAGCTGCTTTTGAGCAATCAGTTGATTCACAGTCTCAATACAGCTCTGGCAATCTCTGAGCAGCCTCGGCGAACTGCATGCCCTGGAAGTCCGCTGCCAGCCGCCGAATCTCTTGCCAGGCGTCCGCCATCGCAGACAATAAGTTTGGTAAAAGTTTCTTGTGTACTAAGTAGGGATGATTGACTAAAAAGGCTATTTTAATTATAAAGTGGAGGGCTTTTCTCATCTGTTTGTTTTTGGGTAGAATCAGGAATTGAACACAGAACCTTGCACTTTTCAGAGAAGCACTTATTCTAATGACCATCTCCCCAGCCTCTAAAATGGAGGCTTAAATATATTACAAAAATATCATCACAATGTTATGATACAATATTATGGCTTTTGATTTCAAATTTTCTCTTTAAAACTATATAACTGTTGTGTGGTAACATTCTGCATCGCTTCAACTACTACAATATCCATGGTTGATATGAAATAACAATTTCCTGGCTATACTTTACATTTCAAGTTTACTAAATGCTTCGATAAAATCTTAAAAATTAAATTCACTATTCCCATTACAGTGTAATGCCACTAATGTCTTCTGGACACTCAATAACTGGGGTTTGGAAACTAAAGTTTAAAAAGATGGATGAGATAAGAGAGCCAATATTTTGACCTTAGCACTCTTAGGTCACTGAGGACCCAGCATACAAGCAAACCTAAGCTATCACATCCTGTAATTCAGTTGGGTCCCCGATTTTCTGATCAAGGAGATTATGAGACCACAGAGAAACGTTATTTTATGGGGTACAGTATGCCCATAGAGATTCCCGAGTGTTCACAGAAAGCAACTTGGTCAGTCAATGGCTGTGGCTCATCCTGAGGAGTGACCCTGACAAAAGTAGCAAGAAGCACAGGAAAATCCTGAGAAGATTTAATGGTCTTGATGGATACCAAGGTATTAATTGTAATTAATACAGATCTCACTTTAACTTGGTTTTGAACATCAAATAGAAATATATAAACACCAGACATACGACACTACACCTAACCTTCCCTAACCACAGTCAAAGATAGATCTTCAGAGAAAATCTATCAGAGGCTGCTAAGTTAGTGACAAGTATTAGAGATAATTAGACAGAGCTCACTAGCCAAAAGGACATCTAAATAAATAAATAAAATAGGATGTCCCAGTACAGTTAATAACATGTGCATGAGGCTATGTCTGTGTACTAGCAGGTTATAAAGTATCATTGCGGATCCATTCTGGAGCATGTGGCTGTGTAAAGGAGACCTTCAGACACAGGCTGAAGTCTGCTGCTATTAGACCCATCCTGGGTCCTACAATGGACTGACTATATTAACATGCTTGCATATTTTCTTACTGTTTTTAATATATTACGGGGAACATCAAACCCAACAATGCTAGGCATGTTTTAACTGCTGCAATTGCAAAAACAACAACAAAAAATGATAGAGACCTGATGAAGTAACTCTAACAAAGATTTATGCCAACCAATTGGCTGTTCATGTTTGCTTATACATCTGCCCAGGCACAGCCCCCTTGTCTGAAAACAGATGGCCTGTAATGGCAGGTAAGGCCTTGATACCTCGGGGTACAAGACAGGGCTGATGTAAACCTTGTTTAATTGGAACTCCTGGTTAACTTTCCAGTTACCAGCTGACTGGCCCGATTTTCATAATAATTATCCTGTTGACACTTGGACTATGCCTCATCTTGTGGATAAAAGATAGGACACAAAGTACTATGTGTAGAGAGCTGCCAGTAGCCACGCCTTAAAGACACAGCCACACCTTAAAGACACAGCCACACCTTAAAGACGGCGCTGGCTTCCTCTTTCATCCTCACCTGGGGGTGGATGCTCTCCATAGCAAATAACTTCTCGTTTTGGCTAAGGCTAAGGACTAGGGCATTGCTTCCGTGTACCTGGACCTATCGGCTGTGCCCACGTGGCACTCCGGG